>OZ010719.1:7354741-7429741 GCA_963932345.1 Ophion ventricosus | reverse complement strand
AGTGTCAGAGATGGAAATAAGGGGCAGGAGGGGGGGGGGGCGGTGGGTGGATGAAAAATGAATTAAACTTTTGATCGTCTCGTAATTGTATGAAACTCTGCATCGTGTAATTTGACGGTTGTTCAAATTGTTAAAAAATTGCCCGTATACACGTCGCAATTGTCTTTATTACGAGCTTCGACTATTGTTTCTACAATAATCGTAACGTCACTAGTATTCGTGAGGTTTTATTAATTTTTTTTATCCAATTATTTCACGAACCCGATAAAGAATTACCTACGTTTCATTAGCGTCTTAGAAATTACTCATTTTGCACGTGTTTTTTTTTTTTTTTCGTCTTATTCTTCTCCGCTTTATGATCCGCTATTCCCTTTTTCTCTCCTCCAACGATCGCCTATCCGATGGTTTTCCCTACAACTGGCATTTCAACCTTGATTAAACTACAAATGTTATCTAATAAAATTACACCCTCCCTGGCATCGAGATCGTCGACGATTACACCTTTAAGGAGCTTACAAGAAGAAGAAAAAAAAAAAAAACAAAATAAAAGAAAACAATTTACCGTTTCTCGATTGAACTCTCGTGGCCTTCGGTTTCCTTGATCCGAGATTGTCATCCGAGCTAGGCTGGAAACTAACAACAGCCAAACGAGTGCGAATTTAGTCTCGATATTGTCCCGTCTGGGCAACAATCATGAGACAATTTTCATCTAATTAAGGCTACGTCATTTATATTCGCGACTAATCGTCTTTCTCGTTTCTCATCACCCTTTTTCAACTATCTTCACTTTTCGTTTCTTTTCTTTTTGGTTTTTTGTTTTTTTTTTTCTTTTAATTTAACTTCTTGACGCATCTCACGAATACTGGTAAAAATCAGTCTCATTTTTCTTCGGCACCGCGCACTCACTCCGCGACAGGATCAACGTGTGACGCCTTCTTTGATTTTTTTTTCATTTGGCGAAAAATTGCAACGCCTATCGATGATTGCACTTGCTCGGAAATTTATTTCTATGAGCAGAGCACGCTGCTTGTCCCGTCGCAAAGCACTCACGTGTCCGCCAAACTCTCTACTTCAATGCCAGTTGTACAATCGACCCTTCGTATCATTCTTTAACGTTTTTTTTTCTAGCTGATTTCTAAAAAAAAAAAAAAATCGATATTCTTGAGACGCGAGAAAAACAAGAAAGCAATTGAGAAATTTGTCGAAATTCGTCTTGTCGTATTTTTTTGTTCGGACTTTCGTTATTCCAATTTTTGGCATTTTTGCTCCCTCTTTTATTTGTTTAAAAGCTTTGAGAACCGGCAATTTGTACAACAACAAAAAAGTTGCGGAAAGTGCGCTGATGGCTAAAACGTCACAAGTTTGGAAATGGTCAATCGTCAAAAAAAAAAGAGCTTGCCTCGCGTAAGGCTGACGGAAAATACGTAACTCCAAAAATCCAACTTCTGACATAAATTTTGTAGAATTCTTTTCTTCTTTTTGTAAACAACGACTTTTACTTCTCATTGGTCGAAAGTTTATTCTAAATCGAGCTCAACATATCACACGTTCGTAAGATCGTGAACAATAATCTATATGTGCTCGGCGTCTTTTCGATTGATCACGCATTAACCGTTTGTTCATTCGTGTACGACCGGAAACCCAGTGATTAAAAAAATTCCTATCGAGCGTACATTGACCAATTTTTCTTTCTCTTTTTTTTTCCGAATAATACGAAAAATTTCGTTCGACCGTCGCGCTTGTCACTTTGAAATCTAAGTTGGTGTTTTTTTTTTTTTACCACGAATTTGCTTTCTCACAATTGTACCCCTCAGCGTCTCGGCGCTGTTTTTTTTTTTTCTTCTTTTTTCAAAATATTTTATTATTATCATTTTTCATGTCGTATACGTATTCGATTAGAAACGAAACTGCGATATCGCGCCGGAATATCGTCTAAGCTAAATGGATGGGAAAAAAGAAGATCAAAAATTTGAAATAGCTTTGCAAAGTATCAACGTCAAATTTATCCTACACTCGTATCTAGATCCTTCTGTACAATTAGAGTGTATCCTTTTTCTTTTTTCTTATTCTTCTCCCATCTTTTTCCTTCTGAAATCAACGGGTGGAGGGGGGGGGGGGGGGGGGGGGTGGTCTCGTGTTTGTGTATAGCGTGTTGCGAGTGTCCGTGTAAAAAAAGATCACGATTTCATGCGCGCCCTCTCTAGCATTTCCGGCATAAGTTTTTCCGCAAAATGTATCAATATATTAATTTGCAATTATTTTGGTCTAAAGTTTTTTTTTTTTTTTTACCTGCGTGTGTACATTTTCTTTATTTTCTCTCATTTCTTTCGTATCCATACGTAATTTATGTATTCGTGTTTCCTTTTCTTGTCTTTTAATGTTAATATTTGTATACAGCCCAAGAGTCTCGATCGCGAGATTCCGTCGTCTGGTCAAAAGTACTTTATGGTACGTAATACCGTGTATACAAAATAAAAAGCGCATTTACGCAATCGTCCAATCGTCGGGGAAAAAAGAAACGAAGACAATCAATAAAAAATAAAAGAGAAGTAATAATATACATTAAAAAAAAAAAAAAGAACGTATCACGTCGTCTCGTCGTTGCATTTGCTCCACCACTTACTCGCATACATATTTATGGAAATGTTGTATATTTAACCGTATACGCAAAGTTTTTTGTATTTTTCTCAATATGAATATTATTCTGTACGTACATACTTTCTTCGTCTCACTTTACGGTATATTAACGCAAAAACAAAATCATTGGATAAGGACTTCGTTGATGTAAACAAACAAACAAAAATAATGAACGTCCTCTGCATTTACACGCGGACAAAGGTTTTCGTTAAAATTAATCGGAGCTTCGTTGGATAGAAAACAAATAATCGCTATTAATATTAAATCGGCTTGATTAAAAAAAAAAAATAATAATAATAATAAACGGTAATCCGAATACGAGCAATAATCTTCGTTCGCTAATGAAGATTATCAGCATAACGACAATAAATCAACTACGGCTAATAATAATAATAATAATAATAATAATAATAATCATAGAAATAATAATGGTGGTAGTAGTAATTAATATAACATAATATAATAATAATAATGACAATGATAAGTTGTACGTAGATACAAAGTTCCTCTCCGTTAAATAATAAATGTAAATTAATATAGATTATAAAAAATAGTTCTCGACAATTCCTAGCAATTATGATTTATCACTATGGATTTACAAAACATTGCGATTAGAATGTAAAAATTCGTTTGGGCGTGATCAAACAATCAATCTCTTTTTCTCTCCCTCTCTCTCTCTCTCTCTTTTTCTGTCTTTTGCTTTCTTATCCTTATACCACTTTGACGTACTTTTTTCATAGAAAAAATACGGAGAGAGAGATAGAAAGTTGTTGACGACTTACGCTGAGTTAAGAAAAAAAACAACTTCGAATACGCTCGAAACTTTTCCAATAATAAAAAAAAAAGATCGTTAGATCAGTATTTTGTTTTTCCTTCAGTGACGTAAAGTCGTGCGGTGGGTGACGGTTGATACGTTGATTGAGAAACGTTGTATGTTCGCGTGTGTTTCGTATGGAAACGGTGATAAACACCATCGGTCTCACTGATACGCTTCGGAATTATTTCATGAAAACAAATATCGGATATTAATAATGAATATTTTCCTATTTAACGGCGAGGTGTGAAACAAAGAAAATAAAAAAATAAACCAGAGATGAGACTGCGAGCGTAAAATTAACGAATAAAGGGAAAACAGTATATATATATATTTTTTTTTAATGAATCACGTTTTCATGCATGAATGAAAAAACGCTTTCAAAGGATACGCTTACGTCTTGGCTGCATTGTACTTAGAGGAATAATTTTATTTGTAGTAAGAAAGAAAATAAAAGTACTCGTAATAACGAATATTTTACATTAATTGCGATGGGAAAGGGCCACCTGGTTCCTCACTTACGTAACTTTGCAATAAAAGTAAAAGTTATAATATTAATAATAATAATGATAATAAAATGTTAAAAAAGAACTGGGTCACTTTAGAATACATAACGTGAACTTAGATGAAGTGAATTACTTAGCACTTTAAGCATTTCGATCCGCGATATGTGGTCATAGCGTGTTGGACTGGCTCTGTGTAAAATCAATTGAACAAACAAAAAAAAAAAAAAACAGAGGGCATGGTAAAAATGGGGCGAGGGAAATTATCGATCTGTAAACCTTAAAGGCAGTTTTAACAAACTCCGTGAAATTTCGTAAGAGAGCAAAAAAGAAAAAGAAATAATCTCAATACGAAATTATACGTTTTGGGTATTCGATTAAAAATATTTTTTTAAATCTCTACAGACTCGAAATAATTTCAACATTGACGGGCAAATTGCACGCTGATACGGGACACTGAAATCCTCATTTCGATCGTCCGAAACGTTAATTGAGGGTGAGCTCAATCAAGTAAGTACAGTTGCGGTGTGCGAAAATTGGGCCGAGAAATTGGGCGTGACAGACGAGGGCACAAGGAGTTTGAGCGACAAGAGCTAAAGCTGAAAAAAAAAAAATATTACGAAAGCGAAATCCAAAAAAACGTCAATCGAGAAAAGTGGAGAAAATAAAAACGAGTACGAAAAGAAAAAAAAAACGAGGAGACGAAAAGAACGCGCGCGCACACACACGCACACACACACGTGCGAAAATATAAAAACTAGAAATTGCACAATCGGTCTCATTCGTAGACTTCCAAGTCCTAGGCGAAGTTCCTTAAAAAAGTAAAAATAAAAATATGTAAAAGATACAGTAGATAAAAAAAGGCGAAAGGATTACGCGTTGTACGATATTATTGCTCACGTTTGGATTTTACGTGACGCAAGGGAAGGAATTACACGAAAAACTAATCATAATGTTATTGTTGTTACGAAAGAAAATTACGAAAAAAAAATGAATTAAAAAAAACAAACAAGCAACGAAGCCAGAAAGGAATGACAAAAAGAGAATGATAAAACTGGAATCTGCGTAAAAATAATTGTCGGCTCACACTTTGCAATGCGTAATTTTGTCAATTTTTTTTTCTTTCTCTTTCCTGTCTTTACGTATGCGATAAGTCGTCGGCTTTTTTCTTTTTTCTTCATAAAACGTATACTCGGTATTCACTTTTTTTTTCCTCACCTCAAATATTCTCCGTCTCGTGTGTATTCGTGTTTTTGTGTACCGTGTACAAAAATGTTTATAATTTAATTTTAATTAACGTTCGAAAAGCAAAAAAAATATTGTTTTGGATTTCTGTTGTGTCCGTTTCTTGATTTTGCTTTTTACCACCTCACGCGTCTCTGTGTCTTCGTGCCAATTTTTTTCTTAAACGTATTTACGTTACACGTTACAATATAGTAGAACATCGATTCGATTTGACAATTTTTCATAATATGTACACGAATGCGTAGTTCATCAATTATATGCACACACACACATACACACAAACACATGTATAAATATAAATATATGTAAATGTAAATATACATATGTGTACATGTATATATATATATATATATATATATATCACGAAAAAAATCGAAATTGTAATATTTCACTTTCGCGGATGATATTGTGTGAGGGTATATAGAAACGAGGGTACTCCTGTGGGCCTGATGGCGATAGGGGGGAGAAAAAAGTTGATTGCTCGGATCGTACTGACGATAGGTCGTCGAAAAAACGGCATGATATCAATAGAGATATTAAATCACGTGGTGTGTACGCCGTGGATTATATACACACACATATATGCACCGTATACAAATATACAAATACATATATACAGTTGTTGTATACAGTTCATTCTTTTCTACCTTCTTTTTTTGCTAGCTCATTATCACTGTTCGCATTGATTTCATTTACTTTTTTATTCCCCCTCCCCTCCCTCGGCCGTCTTTTCTTTCACTTTTTTCATATACATAACACACGACATCACGTATATCCCGTCATTCATGCACAGTCCCAAACGTTCAATATTCGCGCTTCTTTTTTTTTTATACAACAATATAATAATGAACAATTATCGATAAAAGTCGTATTGAAAATTAGTCTCGCGTCGCAAACTTGTTATTTTCTGTCGAATTCTTTTGTTTTTCGTTTTCTTTTGCTTTTTTCCTCTTTACATTCTCTCTCTCTCTCTTTCTCTCACTATATGCCGTTGTACCCTTAATTAACGCGACTGTTGCAATTAATGATCGGTTAGTCGTGTAAAATTTTAATACGTAATAACGAATCCAGCAGTCGTACCACAGTAAAATGTAACTTACAAACTAGACGCACTTAAAAATACATTTAATACGTAATAATAATAATAAAGATAATGATAATAATAATAATTTTATAATCAATAATCGACGATGATCGTCAATCATAGCAATCGATAATCGATGAACGTTTTTTTTCTTTCAATCAATTGAAACGACAATTTATCTTTAACAAATGACAATTAATTGGGAAGGGGCGATAAACGATTCGGCGACACGGTGGGAAATTGCATTAACGATCCCTACGCTGGTCTTTAATTCGGGCCGTTTTTTTGTTTTTTTTTTTTTTTCAATCGTGCGTGAGTGTGTATCCGTGTGCGAGCGTGTAAATCTTGTTCTTTTTTACCTGGCGCACAGCCAAAATCGATATACTTCGTAGCGATCAATAAAAGTGTGCGGGGGATTATAAGCTTAAGGGGGATGAGCGTACAGTACAAATCGATTGTATTCAATGGTAAAATTGTCACGAACGTGCGGGTTCGGGTTCGAACGTGGATTTGTTTTTTTTTTTCCAGAAATATTTCACTACGATGTTTCTGGTTTTTTTTTTGTGAGTCCTATAAATTTACAGCGTTGACCCATCGGCGCTTCCTCGTTACAGGTTTTTTTTTTCGTTCGATACTGCCCGAAAATTACGGCAAAAAAAAAAATCGCCCGTTTGTAATGAGCTTTTTTACCTTCATCGAGCCAACGGGTCAGCGCTGCTTCATTCATCGTACACACTTGTAGAAAGATTTATACATGTATTTTTTTTTCCTTATTGGGGAGAATCCGGTCGCGTGAGAAAACACGAAGAACCTACACTCATTTTTCCCGTCGTCGAAATTTGTTTTCTGCTATTATTCCGGTGGTTGACGAAAAAAAAAAAAGAAAATGAGTATCGGACAAAGTTCTTCGTCTTCTCACACGAGTATATCATAAAGCGAGGGTGGCTCGCTGTTCCTGTGTCTTCATTGTCTTCGGAGACCGATCGATCGAGAGAGCGATAAAAATTCGCGTAAAGTAAAATCATTTTGTTGAAAATTGAACGAATTTCGATCACGGATTGATACGAATTTTCCTCGATTCGAACATCATGTAATTTAAACGTGTTTTTCTCGATCCATCGGCCACGCGACCAATGAAACTCTTCGCTACTTTGTTGCAAGTTTTTTGAACGGGACATTCTTGGAATAATATTTTGCGGGTAATATTGTAGTTTTTTTTTTCTTCTTCTTCGTAGTATACTTTCGAGTTAGAACTCATCGTTACACGATACGCGGATAGACAACAATAATTTGTACAGCAAACGCGGATTACCTAAATGTATACGTATATATATATATGTATATATATGTGCACATGTGTGTATGCGTGTGTGTGTATAGAATAAAAAGCAACGAATGAAGAATGAAAGAGGACGACGTTCCTGTGGGTATGACGGAGGATTTTCGAAAAATGTTGTCAATTTTTTTTTTCATTGATTTTTCTTCGATTATATTTTTTTTTCACATGCCAAACTCGATTTAATTACGATAAATAAAACCAAAAGTTTTTTTGACAATTATTCAATTCAAAATTTTTATCACCCTCCTCACTTGCCGACAGTCACATTTCTATCGTCATCAGTCACGTTGGTAATTGTTCCAATTCTTTTTTCGCCCTCTCTTCCTCTCTCTCTCTCTCTCTCTCTCTCTCTCTCTCTCTCTCTCTCTCATTTCTTCACCTATGGATCTAGTTGAGATTTAATTCTTCGCGGTCTCTCGTCGAGATGTAAATTGGGACGAAGTGTGGACTTACATATATATGTGTTTATGTGTATGTGTGCATATGGTTGTTTTTCAGGGGCGAAGGGGCGTTTTACAGATTCACGTGTAGTACATTTTTTCTTCTTTTTATTTATTTTTTCTTCATTCCCTCCCGCAAATTCCTTTTCTCCTTCGTTCTAAGAGAATATAAAAAATCGTGTGGCACATTGACGGTTGGAATGTTACTTTGTTTTATCATTTCTTTATTTTTTTTTTCTTTTGTTTTCCTTTTTTTTCCCCTTTATTATTTTTCACTTTATCGTCATTAAATTCAATATAATAGCAATAATAATGATAATGAAATAATAATAATAATCACGATAATGATAATAATAATGTAGTACTTCTTCGCTTTATTAATAATATACTTTTGTTGTTGTTGTTGTTGTTGTTGCTTTAAATATGCACGTATGTTTATAATATAATATAGTCGTATATATGTATGTCATATATATGATGTAGTTTGTTTTCTTTTTTTTTCTCTGCACTTTAGTATTTCATATTTATTATTATTATTATTATTATTATTATTTTTTTTTTCTGTGTGCTGACTGCAGGTTTTGATTTGAGGGGACACTCGCTTAGCTTTGTGGCACATCGAGGAATAGCGTGCACCCTCTGTTTCCTCATTTTTCATTCATCTTTCTTGTTCAATATTTCATTCACTTTTACGCAAGTGAAAAAGCGCGCGAGGGTGCACGTTTTTTTTTTCTCCATCTGCCGCGAAACCACAACGATCCGTTTTGCATTAACTTTTTGTTTTGCTTGTTTATATTTGTTTATGCGTCAAAGTTTTGCTTCGCTCAATCGCTGCTTGGATATGACGGCAAATTACATTTAACTGTATATATATATATAATATATATTTTCGTTTGTTTGTTTGTTTGTTTTTTCTTTCTTTCCTGCCTGTTATTAATTGTATATTATGCTTTGTAGTTGTGGGCCGGAGAACGAACGTGCGCGTTTTATCGGTCGTGAAACATTGTCTCGGCCGATGCACACGAGACGACCGATACGTAAAGCCCGATTTCCGTCACCGGCCCTAATGCCTATTGTTCATGTGTTATTGTTATTACTGTTGTTGCTGTTGTTGCTGTTGTTGCCGGTTTGTTGAAGTCTATTTCGGCGCCGGTGAGTTTGCAACCGACGCCAGCGTTTTATCTGCTTTGCTTATTTTGTTTGGTTTTTGTATTTTTTTTTTCTTTTTTTTTGCTTTGCTTTGCGAAATAACCACCGTGACGCGTCACAGGCATTGGCGAAAGACGACGAGGGCGGGAAAAATCATCCCGATGCCGCGTCCCGCCAAAGGGAATATTGCCGAGTTGCGTCACGAGTTGAGCCAAAAAAAAAAAAAAACAAGAAAAAAACATTTCGCAGAACATGAAGATTGTAACTTTTCGCTCGACGCCGTAACATTTTCATACCTTGATTCCCAAGTGCTTTCATTTAAACGCTATTGGTTCGTTTTTTTGTTTTGTTTTGTTTTGTTTTTGTGTGATATGCAATCTCGTATTTTGGTCGTGTATCGAAACGTGGAGCGAAAAGTTTCGCGTCATTGCTTTGCGTGGCTTTACCTCCCTTTTACCCCTGTCGTCTGTCCACCGAAGCCGGTGATGCGCCCTTTTTTTTTTTAGGGTTTATATCGCGATTAACTGTAAGGAGACGACCTGTTATCTGGATTGTTGCATATTATATATATATATATTTATATGTCAATAGTACGAGCCGTAGAAGAGCAGATTGCTGCGTCCTGTGTGTTATTGTAACTATTACTTTTGTTTGTTTCGTGTATGGGACATACACAGTTACACAAGATTTTTTTTATTTATTCTTTTAGATTCTTTTTTTTGATTAATTATTGGTCTATTGTTACGAATGTTTCGACGCGCGCGCGCGCTTGACGACGCGCGATTCTGCAAGTGTTTACTGTGTACTTATTTATTTAGCATAACGTGTCGTTCTGTACTTTTTTCTGCATGTGTCTGTCTGTATTTGTATATTTCATTTTTTTTTTTTTTTTCGTTTCTTGAGACGGAGTGTATCAATTATTCCCGTTTAATCCTGTGTGCTTAGTGTGTCGTGTGTGAGCTTCGCTCGAGTCTGTAGGAGAGTTGCGCTGGGTGTGGGCCGTTCGATATATACATATATATATAAATATATATATATATATATACGAATGGATTTGAGGGCTTGTGATTGCGAAGGGGTTGAACTGCAAGTACTGTGGTGGGGGCTTGGGGGACATTGGTTTGCCGGTTTTTTTTTTTTTTGCATGTTTGTAATAATATTGTTTCATTTCCTTCTTAACGTTCGTTAGGATAGTTTCTAGTTTACCCATAATCTTCGAGCAGTTTACAAATTGTCAATATCTGTAAAGCAAAAACGATTGGCCTAGCCTCGACGAGCTTCTACGAGGTCTCGATCGTCCGGAAAGATATTTCAAATGATGGAATTAAAAAAAAAAGCACATACGTACTTTGAAAGAAGCATTGGAATGATACGATATTTGTGACGGAAAAAAAAAAAAAAAAAAAAACACGAGTCTCACCTCAGTTAAATGCTATATGTGAAAATAGGAGATGTTTCAGTGATCGAAGAATGTACGCGAGGAATTAAGTAGATACACGGAATCTCGAATAACGATAAGCAGACTGCAATGGAAAATTCAATGGAATGTATCGGTATTCATACTTTCGGCAAATTGTCTTTTGTATAGTCGATTATTTCATAGTTATAAATGTTTTTCTTTTTTTCTACTAAAAGTTAGAAGGTACGGAATTCCTTGGTCCATTTTAATTATCGTAATAGTATACGTCAATGTCAATAAAATGTATAAAATATGTCGAACTTTGCATTTTCTCTCCTTGTTTTTTTTCCTTGGGTAAATAATTTGGGTGTGTGTGTTTTTTTTTTTGAATTATTTTCTTAATTAGGGGTCTCTTTCGTCATGGGGGAAAATGATAATCGGACGATCGAGATATAGTAGGATTCGTCGCGACGAGGCTAGGCGAACGTACGGTGCTTGACAGTAATAGAAAAAACATGATATACAAACAACTAAAGCGCCACGCTACGATACTACCGAGTACTAGCTAACGCAGTACCGGCGCCATTATTATTCTCTTTTTTTTTCTTCTTTTAAATCTCATTCTATTTAACACCTAATGCTACTTTTACCCGAACTAGGCTCGGCCTCGCGGCTGCATCCGATCCACCGATCTCTTCATGAAAATAAACGATTCGAGTAGTTTAGTGAATGTATTTTTTTTTCAGTTTCAATGAAGATCCTAAATTAATTTGAAAAAACAAAATCAATTCGGCTAATATTTCATTTTTCGTTAGTTATGATAAATTTATCTGAATTACGTTGCAACACTTTTTGTCTCCTCGATGGATCAAATGGCCGTGTGATGGCCAAGCCATGTTATCATTCTCGCGGTCAAAATAACTCGTGATTATAATAAGCCCCGACGGGAGAACAGAAACGGTCCGGAATGTCGCGAAATTCATTTTTTTTTATTATCTTACGAAGAAATTAACGCTTCTAGTCCACTTTTCGAGAAAAAAAAACAATTCATAGAAAACCTGAAACGAATATTGCTCATTTCTAGTAATTAATATATATATATATATATAATTAATAGAAATGAACAAAAAACATTCAGATTTGATTTTTTTTTAATTCGAAAGAGAATCTTTACAACATTTTTTTTATAAAAACAATTCGAAATCTTTCAGAGTATTAATATGTTTTGAAAAGTCACTAGCTCGTGATATTAATTTTTTTGAACAATTTTCGAAAACAAAGCTCATGACGAGGCTCAATCAAAAAAGTCTCTGCTAATTCCCGTACGGCAATTTCCAACATGTATGATCGACTTAGGACACTCAGCGATAATGCAAATTTATACGCTTTTTTTCGTATGGACATTCTTACGACAAAAAAGCTTTAATGGATTTCCGATATCAACGTTGAATATCAAATTTTCTTCTCCCTCTCTCCGCACTCGTGACTCTGTGATTTTTAATTCGAAAATAAAATATGAAAATCAGCATATCAAATGGAAATCCTCCACTACGAAAAATCTTCTAGCTCAATCCGATTTTCAAGGATGTGTGTGTTTTTTTTCTCTCAATAATTTATTTTTCGATTCCATTAGACATTTTTTTGCTTCGGATTTTTAGAGTGGAAGCATCGAAAAGCCCTTGCAGCAGGCCAGTCACTCAAATGTCCATTCAAAAAATGAGTACGAAATCGTGAAATCGTTGAGTTACCTATTTTCGTCATAAGCAGGCGCAAATCGTGCTTATCAGGGTTGAATTTCTCCGACGTTGTATCTCACGATACGTCTCGTCCGTCACAGCGTATACATTTGTTAGAGCGAGCCTCTCTTTTTAGAGTCATTGCATGACTAGAGAACTTAGAGTACGAATTAAAGCCAATTGGAAGGTACCAGGACTACGAACGAGACGTAAATACACGTCGAAAATCCCCAAGCACGTTTTCAACCATCTTCGCCCACGCATTCCTCGGTGACTGATTTTTATATACTTTATATACGAAGTCTGAAAAAAATCGTGCCCAAAAGACGGACGTATTGTTTAATTCAAGGATTTTTGTTTATCAATTCGCCTATGACAATTGCTTTTTTATTTTTTATTTCAAAAGAACATTTAACTTTTTCGATTTTTAATTATTGATAAATAAAATTGTAAATGGAATGTTTCAGTTTGTCTTGAGATCAAAGTTTGCGTACTTATCTACGATTTTCCGGAAATTGGCTAAATTTTCTCTTGTTATTGTAAATGTAATTTTGATTGATCTTGCCATTAAGGAATTCGTACGGATTTTTGACGGTTTCGCGATAAACGTCGGGGCTTAAAATAATCGAGCCATTTTCCCTTCTCATTGTTAAGTGTGTACGTGTATGAGTGTGTCTATGGACGACAGGCCAGCACTTCGTTGATCACGAAAATCCCAACATTGCGAGAATGCGTGAATTAAAAATAGAATTTGTTTGTTTGTTTTTCTTTTATTTTGTTTAAACGGTTTAACCTAGCGCGTAACAGTTTCTTTCCCATCTCCCAATCGCGTCGTCCCTATTTCTTCTCTCCCTTCAACTACATTTTTCCTACGATTTATGACGACTGAAAACGTATTATCGACATCGTCGTAACCCGTGATAAAATCATGATTGCTCGGTAGATTTTTTTCATACATTTTTCCCGAAAAATTTTCCAGATAGAGCGTGCATCGGCACGGCGACGAATTTTTAAGGAGACTCGGAGCCTCGTACGCGGACTTTGAAATTTAGATGACAGTTCGACAATGCTCTGTGGCTTCGATAAAAAAAAATTACGGCTCTTTGTCATATTTTTATCAACATTTGATAGTTGCTCGAATAATGATCGATAAGATCGATCAAAATTTCTTTCATGGATTGTTCAATGTCAATATTTTGGATCGAAAAATATTTAAGCGACGATTTACCATTTGTCATTACATGGGCAAGCTTCAATGTTTTAGATGTACTTTTTTTGTCATTTTTTAATTCGAAAAATCTGATGAGATAATTTCGTATATTAAGAATGCCTTGTCGTGAATTTTGACACGGTAGTAGGAAGTCGGTAAAAATTTTGAGAGATTCTGAATTGAATAAAGGTTGAAAATGTCACGTGCGAGATATCGAGAAATTTTGAATAGCTATAATGCTGGTCAGTGCTCGATAAATCGATGTAAAAAAAAATGTTCATTCAATCATTTGAAACCTTTTTTTCTTATCCGATGTGAAAATCATTTATAAGTTATTCCAAATGTAGATGTACGTTCGAGGAATGCCTAAAATAAGCATTTGCCAAAATTCTCCGAACTTTCTTCAATAAAAACGAATTAATCGATTTAATGCATTTTCAGAATGTCTTCACTTCGTGGGTTATCTATATTTGGATCGAAAGAAATTATTTTTGACAAATGTTCATGTAAAACATCCTGACAATATGCCAGAATTTGATCGAAATATGTATCGTAGGAAAACGATCGATCAATGTTGAACTTTCATCCAAATTTTGAAATAATCGACATCAAGTCTCTGCCAAAGGTCCTGTTCGATGCCAACGGAAATACTACCGGAGGATCTCAATAAAAGGTTTGTACAAAGTCTACCGAAGAATCGTAACTTTATCAAGGAGGTATTCGATTTTTCTGTCTCTCTTTCTCTCTCTCCCTTAATATTTCGCTCAACGTGTTTGTGTTTTCATCTCTGTGTACCTAATTGCACTTATATATTCGACAAAAAACGGAACGTTAATATTGGAACTCAAGATGGCGGCCGGTGTGGCCCTGAGACGCAGGAGGTATTATTTATTATTATTTTTCAAAAAAGAAACAAATAATTCTTTCAACTCTCGTATCGTTTCGCAACCCTTGTTTTTTTTTTTTTTTATCTATTCCAGTACTCGTTTTTTCTTTCTCTTTCATTTATCTTCAGCTACTTCTCCTGTACGATCAAATTTTCAGCCTTTCGATCACTGACTCTCTGTTTTTTTTTCTACTTCTTAGCCTTCATTCTTAAAGTTTTGACTCCCCGTATAGTATCGTCGTTGGAACTGAACGTTATTCATCTTAGTTTTTTTTTTCTTTTGGCTTCTACAAATATCGTTAGTTAACTGCGCTTGAGTCGTACAAAAACGTAACTTCAAAACTTAGGCACAATTTGGAACTGCTTAGACCATTCCCCCACGTCTCCCACCATCCCCCCATTTTTTACGCACCCCCTTAAATCCTCATAAACGCGAGTGTGTCTGATTCTCACAGATGATCCAAAGTTTCGCTGACTACTGTTGTTTTTTTTTCTTTTTTTTTCATTCGTAACACACGAAATAACGAAGTTTTAATAAATTTGTCGTCTGTTCCGATACAATGGAAAATGATAACTCGAAATTCGACCAAAATTTTCGTACCTTTTTACGCCTCTTTTTTTTTGACGATTAAATTTAGAACGAAGAATCGACTTTGGAACATCTGTTGGGATCAGAGAAACGGACGTCGTGCTAAAAACGTGCCAAACGTGACGTTATTCTGAGGTAGCTGACATTGAGCCGTTTCAGAGCCAATCGGACGAAAACTCCCCATTTTTTTTCCGCCTCCTCGACCCGCCGAAAAATCCCTTTTTTTTTTGATTCCTCGAAGTTTTTTTTTTTTCTATACATCAATAGATTCGAGATGAGAACATGACATTTTTTCTGTTAGGTATACGCCACCGTTTATCGGTGAGCCTTTATCGAAATGGAATTTTAGGAGAAACCCTCGTATACGATATTTTTTGTTCTTTAGTTACTTTTTTTTTTTTTTTTTTGATTTTGCGTTTATAATACATTAAAGACGGGAATCTTCGGTGCCGATATTCCGGTTAACTTGCCGCCATCTTGGTCCCGTTCGACCACCGCGTTTGTGTGGACCTTGCAATCGTTTTAATTACTTTGTCTCGCGTCGCACTTCTTTTTTTGTTTGTTTGTTTTCTTTCTTCTTTTGTTTCTTTCCTTCTTCGTATGTTAATTATACATTATAGTTATCGGTAACCTTATTACATATACACTAGCTGGTTACAATATGTTTGTGAAAAATATACATCAAAATTTTGTTATTTTTTTTTCTTTACATCACAGATATTTTAATATAATATATCTTCATTTAATCTTAAAAATTTGCCCTCTCTCTTTCTTTCTCTCTCTCTCTCTCTCTCTTTCTCTGTCTCTATCATCAACTTATTCGTCAGCGCCGGATAGTTGGCGTGTCGTTCGCGACTCAGGGAGAGATCACGCTCGACCTTAACGAATCCATTGAAAAAATATTGATTAAAATTATTGAAAACAAAAACCCAATCAAATACACATTTGGAACGTCATTTTTCTTTATCTCAACAACAAGGATATCGAGAACTCGTTCATTTGTTCTTCGAACAAAAGTTTCATCGAAAATCCTCTTAAACGCATCTCGCGTTTTAATGATAACTTGTTTTTTTTTTTTTTTAATCCCAGGAAATACATATTGTTCCCACGATCAGTAGCACCTCGAATTATCGATTTGATCTTTAAAATTTCTTTTACCATTTTTTGGTCAATCGTTTTTCTTTTCTTTTTTTTTTTTTTTTCAATTTCAAGCTAATTTACAAATGTCACGCGCGTTAATGAGCGAACGATTCAATGACTTTCCGCGAGCAAACATTTTCCTCGAATTTCTTACACCATCCAGAGACTCTATCGATCACCGAAATACAACTCACCCAATTTATATTTGTTCCTCAATTCAAATTGCCATTAAAAAAAGTTGAATAGGAGAATTTCCCTTTACACGCAACGAAGCAAAGCACTTTAATTGCTAAATTCTTCGATGGACATTGCGACAGCTCGACTCGAAATATTTTTTGTTGTCTTTATCGAAGGACAAAAGGATTCGAAGCGAGAGAGGTGCGGGACGATCGAATCGTTACTTCGGGTGTACCATTTATTATTTAAAAATGATTTTCCTTTTTTTTTCTCTCGTTATTTTCAATCCAACAAGCCGCGATTGTTCCCGAAGACACGTCGACCTTCCAAAAATCCGACGTCTTGTTTGATAATCTACCTACCAAGACTGTTACGTCGCAGTGAATCGCAATCATATAATGAACAACGACAATCATAATTAGCAATATTTCGTTCGTACAATAATATAGATTTCACATCTAACGATAAATGTGTGTTGTTGTTTTATCTTCTTTTTTTTTTGTCAGATTAAAATTGGACACGGGCGTTTTCTCTGTGTTTTTTTTGTTTGTTTGTTTGCTTTTCGATCTATAATTCCGGATGTATTATTTAGGAGTAAAGGTACTGGGGCAGGTCGGGGCTCATAAATTCTTTCGAAATAATTTGTCATCGAGGGATGATGGATATTTGAGTTTGTATGCGGTGTAGCGGGATGGCAATGGGAAGGGGGGAGGTGACGTTCAATACGAAATTCGCGCGTTAGCTTTGCGTTTACGACGGATCAATCAAAGAGTCAATAATTGCGCGTGTGTTTTGCTACTCTCTTGCGCTTTCAGCGAACATCGTGACAATGGAAAGCCACGATTTTCTTTTTCGAAATAATCCACGTTGTGTGAAATTCGGTAAAATTGATTTTTCGTTGCCGCAATTAATATTTTGTTTTATACCGCCAATAAAGTGTTTCATTTTATCGAGATCGAGATTTTATTCGAGGAAAATGTTTTCAGTGGCAAATGTTTGTTTTTTTTTTTTTTTTTGCTTTCACGTGTGTGTCTCGCGCTGGTTTTTCCATCAGTTAATTTTTCCCGTTCGTCCGCTTTACCGTTCCGTTTCTCGCGATTAAATTACGTTTACACACAATCATGAGTAGTGCATCCACCTTTACCGTGTTTTTTTTTTTCTTCTTCTGCGATTTAACCCTACGAAGAGATCTTAAATGCTTACACTCGATAATAACTTGCATCATAATTTTTTTTTTGTTCCGCTGCCGCTTCCCATTTAAATATCGTAAATTTTAGTTTAGTTCCAAAACACCGAGATAGATTTTTTTTTAGCCTTGCTTAATTATGCGACTGTAGTTTCGTATTATAGAATTTTTTTCTTCCGTTAATGAAGGGAAATTTATTTTTTAATTTTTTTTTTCGTTAAATTTTTTTTTTCAACACCGAACATATACATGCCTTAAGTTTTTATGTACAGCCTAGAATTTCAGTCGTATAAGAATTCACGATGGGTGCGGTGGGTGCTTTCCGTTTTTTTTTTTTTTTCTGTTAAGTTACTCCATCTGCGTATTATATGTACCTTTTGTTTCAGCCGAAATGCGTCAACTCCACTGCCATTGTGTCTCTCGGTTATTTTTGTTTTTTTTTTTTTTCTACAACTTGTAAAAAAACGGTCTTACTAGATTGCCTTCTCTCGTTCGGTCAAAACGCTTTTTTTTTTTTTTTTAATCCGCGTCCGTTGTTTTCCGAGTGTTTTTTGTTTTGTTTTTGCCTACGTTTCCAAAAATTCTTTCACCAAGACTGCGTGGAGTGGAGAAAAATTTACGTCGGAAATGGCGCGATCTCTCGCGACTTCCGGTCCCCTATCAATCCTTGCACAAATTTTGGTCCAACGGATTATCGAAAACATTTTTTGTTTTGTCGTTCCAATTTCTTTTTTTTTCCCGCTTCCTTCTCGTTAAATTTTTTACTTTGTCAATTGTTTTTTGCTTAATCTTTATATTCTTGCTCTCTTCGTTCGCATAGTTTATTCTTCACGAGTGTGTAATTCGTTCTATTAATTTCCTATCGTACTATCCCTCGTACGTGAGTCAATGTGTGTGTGTGTGTGTGTGTGTGTGTGTATTTTATGATTTTAAGATGGTTCGCGACCATTTTTCAACGCGAGTGTGTATGTTGATAATTTCGCGGAGGGACGATGAGCGAATGAGGATTGGGACGTTTGGAGGGTTGGTAACGGGGGTATATTTGTTTTTTTTTCTTTTAATTTTCACTTCCGACTATCTAGGATAGCGTATAGGTACTTCGTTTTTTTTTTCCTCCGCCGTTAATTTTTTTTCCTTAGTTCGCGACGTGCGATTAATTTTCCAACTGGTCTGGCTCACATCTTTGTGTCCTTTTATGGAGAATATTTTCTCTCAAATATAATAATTGATCACCTTGATTGATTTTACCTCGAATTACGTTTGAATTGCCATTGGGAAGGAAAACATGGCCACATTAAATTGACTCTTTTTCGTGAAAGGGCAGAGTAACGCGATTAAACCGTAAGAAATGAATATTAATTAACCTTGACAATTGTACCATCGTATAAAAAAAACAGTTTTATTGTACTCCAAAAATGTAGCCGCAACTATTGACGAGCCAAATAATTCGTTTATTTTTTCACTCCATCTGTAATAATGAATAAATAACATTTCACGCTTAAATGCTTAAATGGAATGTTGCAAAAAAATGTCCCTTCCCTTATTTGTAATTTACAACGTCTCTTCGATAACCTTGCAGGGCAAAAGAGTCAATTTAGGGTGGAGATTTAAATTAATTTAAATACGGTAAGTTCGAAATTTTGGCTCTTCGCGTGCCAAATTAACTTTCCCAAGTGACACGAGACCGGCATTTTTTTTTTTTTTTTACGGTGATGATATTTTTGATCCAACGAACCTCGTCTTTAGCCTAATGAAGTTTCGTTCAGAGTTAAATTAATCTTGCCGTTTCTTTGATTTGCTTTTCGTTTGCCTTGAGTTTTTTTTTTCTTTTCTTCTCGTAAACTAACACGTGACCTGGCGAACTCGTCGTAGCAAGGGAGGATTCTACGGTCCATCGAAGAACGCTACGCTACCGTTTGATTAGTAGAAAATTGTTATCTCGTATCAAAAAATCGACTCAACGCTTAAGAAATCGTTTCTTTTGCCTGCCTTTTTTTTTCCTCCATTTTTCTTCTTCCTCTCTATTCACTTTTAGTTTAGTTTCATTCAGGATAGACTCGATACGCGAGCGCGCTCCGTACTTCAAACTGTCCAACGTTCCATTTTTAAAATCACCCCGAATTGATCGTCTATATTTATTGCCCCCCTCCCCCCCCCCCCCCCCCCTCGTGAAACCGCTATCGTTGTTTTTCTAAATTTCTTCAACATTCACAGTGCGACATCGCAGAGTCTCGTATAGATATCAAAGGTTCCCGCGTTCCCGCAGAATTTAAAGAAAAGAAGAAAGAAAATAAAACTTCAGTTGCCAGGAGCTACTGGATCGAAATCCTCGAGAGGAATTATTTTTTCTTCCGGTGACCGTCCAGGCACGCGTATATTTGACCGAAACAAATAAAGATTTCAGTGAATATTGTCGCTTTGTGAAAACGCTTCTCCACATAGTCTCACTCTTGCCTAATCTCTGTTATATTTTTTTCCTCCCTTAAAATCTTTCGTCCTTTTTTTGTCCTCGCGTTCTCTTTTCTCTTTCGCTTTTCGCTTTTTTCGTTTCTATATCGCGCGCGCCAACAAAAGTCTTGGCTCCTTCTTTTCTGTAATAACTCGTCGCATACTTCGTAATGACCAAAAATATATGTATATATATTTATATATATAATATATTATTCTTATATAATTATGTCGCCTTCTTAACAGTTAAGTAATGTTAATAGTAGGTAAGTATATTTTAGGTTTTAGTTTTACACTGATAGAGGAAAAAAATACGTTGTGTTTCAATGTTTTTTTGTTTTCTTTTTATCGCCTGCTCTTCGTAGATTTTCTTTTTTGTTTGTTTAATTAGTATTTTCGGTGAGACAATCTCTCTCTCTCTCTTTCTATCTCCCTCCATCTCTTCTCTCTCTCTCTCTCTCTGTCATTTGCTACTTCTACCGTGCTTCCGCCTTCAATTGGATGTCACCATTCAGAGATATCTCTTTTTTTTTTTTCGTTTTATTCAGTGTGTCAATGAGTAAGTGTGTGCGGGTGGGTTCTTGGTGCGCGCGCATTTTTTTTGTGTCATCATAGTATTATAGTATAAATAACCGTTCTTTTTTTTTCTCAAGTGTCCATTGGTTCTGTATTGTTAACTTTCGCAACAATTGTTAATGTATGCGTGTGTGTGTGTGTCTGTGGTCGTGTGTAAAGTTTATCACGATGACTAATCGATCATTCATTTTTTCCCTGCCCCCCCCCCCCCCTCCCGTATATGTACCTCATGTTTATTAATATATATTTGTGTTGAAAATGTCATTTTCGTATTTCTAGTCTCGTTCTCGTATGGGTCGTGTATACGTGTAGTTTTTTTTTTCTCTTTTTTTTCCTTTCAATAAATGTCAATATTTTCTTGTGTTTCGCGTGTGTGTGTCTCCGATATATTTTCGTCGTCGTTTTTTTTTTCTCAAGAACTTTTCTCTCAATCGTTATACGATCGAGTCTTGCCGTGTTTCGGTTTCAACGAGTCGAGGGAAAAAATGACCCTGCGGAGAATAATCTCCGTACTCGTTCTATGTGCTTTTTAGCCAAAAAAAGAAACGAGACGAGAGAGGGTCCTCGTGGAGTCTCCGTCGGTTCGTTTGCTCCCCTCGTGTTTGGCCGAGGCACGACGTACGTTACTGTTAGGGTCGCATCATTTATTGTGGATAATTGAAGCGCGTGCTTTTTTTTTCTTTAAGAATAAAAAAAACACGCGCTTTTTCGTCTCGTACCTTTGTCCATTGTTATTCGCTCTCACTCTCGCTTGGCCTGTGTTTATCGCAACTTTCTTGCTGGGAATAAAACGGCGTTTAAGGTTTTGCAAATTTTCGGTACACGAAAAGGGGACTCGATACTTTTAAGGGCCCGAAACAGAGGATTCGATGGGGGCTGCGAATAAAAGATGAGCAACTCTTCGTTACAACGAAAATAAAAAAAAAATTCCTCTACGTTTTATCTTATTTCTCGATCGTTGATTGTTTTACGAGCACGTCAATTTTGTAGCCCCGAAGGAAAAATAATTTTTCCGGACTGGGAAATAAAATCGTTAAGTCTCTATTGTCCGCGAATTCGATATCTCTATCGTTATAGATCTTTTTTTTCGTGCAATACGAAACAAAAAACATTATTACGCATATCGTGGGACAAAGATTGGATGCCTGTAGGTCATTTTTAAACAAAACAATGTCTGTTCGAGAAATTCTGGCGAACGTGCAAAAAGAATATCTTTTTTTTTCAGAGTACTCGGAGAACTGCTCACATCTGTGACGGACGAACGCGGTTCCGGCGAAACTACGATCGAGTTCCATTTCGATTAATTTTCACACGGAACACAAAGTTCGTCTGCGTTTTTTTTTTTCTAATTCTATGATCAAACGATACTGGCTCGTTGCGAGTAGATCAAGACTCGATCAACGAGACCAAACGTTAAACGAATCGCGAATTTTTCGGGCTTGGGAGATACGAAGATATTTCGCGACCTCCAAAGACGCAGGATGGTGGGCTTTGAAGAGGGTATTTTTCGTTCATTTGGGATCCGACAGAACGGCAGTGGCAACCGTTTCTCATCGCACTCCGTGATAAAATCGCAATCGTTCGACAAAAATTTTACCCGCGGACTTGCGGCAAAGTTTTTCGATGGGATCACGAACGGAAAAGAGAAGGAATATTCCCGAGGATTCGAAACCCGTAGCACCGAAAAACAAAAGTTAAGAGCGCCTTGCAAGATGTCGATATCGATGTTTGAAGAAAGAAAAAAAAAGATTTACTCCAAATATTGTTACTCTCTTCGAACTATTTTTCGAAAAATCGACATCGGCAATTACGCGGAGGAGCGTTTTTTAAAATTTATTTTGGATTAAAATGCCGATTTGAAATTTTAGCCTATGAATTCTGCACAAAAAAAAAGAAATATTATCGGTATACATTTCGAAATTTTATCTCGAATTTGTATTGATCCGCAGGTCAATGTATATGCGACTATAAAATATATCAAAGTTATTGAAAATAAATGTTTTTTTTTGTATGCAGATCGACTAAAAGTCTGTCAAAAATGCATGAATGCCTTTTTGTTTTTTTTTTTCAAGCAAGTTCTCCAGTAAAATCCTTCTCATTGCCATTATAGCGATGTAACATCGTAGATCATTTGCCCAAGTCACAGATAGACTTTTATCTCGTGAAGAAATTCTATCTCCAGGGTTTCGAAGATTCCGTGGAAAATTATCCGAGAAAACGAAGGTTGAATTCTTAAAAGTGTTTCAACAAACGTGACAGTTCTCTTTTTCCACATTCGAATATTGTCGGGTATGCCAAGAAGGCGATCAAAAGAGGGATCCAGTGAGATCGCGGGGTTGTCTTTTTTTTCCGCACAGGACTCGGAGCATCGAATTTTCAAGGGGCACTATATACTCGTAAGCGAATCACCGCTGATATTTCTCTCGTATAGTATTGATATATATATATATAGTTGTCGTAACGTGTTTGTTGTTTCTTAATTTTCGTCTCACTCGACATGTCCGTAGCGAGAATTTAGCGATACCTTAAGCTCTGCTCTCCAGTCTCCCTAATTCCCATAACACTAAGATCCTCTCGCCGACTTATACTTTGCTACTGGTATGTGTGTGTCTTTTATTTTTTTCTCTTATTTTCGTATCTTACTGCTCTATGGATTCGTCCATGGCGAGAACGTCGGTGGCTCCTCGTTGCTCCTGTAGTCCGGTGTTCGTTTGGCCGGTCAGGAGAGAATTATTTTGGGCAATCGTCGTTAGCTCGTTCGTCGATGACGTCGGCGGTGTGATGGTCGCCGTCGTTGTCGATGGAGTCGTCGTCGCCGTCGTCGTCGTCGTCGTCGTCGTCGTTGGCCGACTCGAGGACGAGCCGGTGTTGTAGCCTCTCTGAAGTTGCACAACGAGACCTCCAACGTTACCAAGATCCTTGTGCTGTTGCTGAGTCTTCTGCTGGCTCGAATGATCTACTATAAGCTTACTATCACAGGCACTTTTTTTGTCATTTGACACGGCGTAGAGACTATGCATTTCCGGATAATGATTTATCTGCTGGGACTGCATACTCCCGTGTGTCTTTCTATGCTCCCGATCGTCCTGCTGCTGCTGCTGCTGCTGTCCTCCACCGTTGTGTATCTCACGTTCTCTGCTACCACGATCAAGGAGCCTCATTGATTCCCTCGTATTGTCCTCGTCCCTGCTGCCCGTCCTCGTTATTGACATAGGCGTGGGTGGTGAGTTCAAACGATCGTTGCAATGATCGTCCATTCTCGTTCTTTCGGTTGGTGATTGGCTCAGATCGACGGTCGGCACTCTTTCCGGTCTGTCGGGCAATGTTCTCGCGGTCGTTGGACCCCGATAACTCTCGTCCTCACTGCTGTCGTGAGCCATACGCGGCAACGGCGTGCGTCGCGAATTTCTGCACAGCTGATCGAGGAGGGCTTTGCTACTCATTGCCTCGGGCAAATGATCGCGCTGATCTCGCTCCCTTTGCTGTTGCTGTTGTTGTTGCTGTTGCTGCTGCTGCTGCTGCTGCTGGCTACTACGCGCTTCCGCCATTGCTCTCTGATCCCTTGGTATACCCGTCTCCAGGCTGGATCTTATAAGATTGTCGAGAAAGCTTCCGTTTGCACCCGTGCCGTCGTAGAGGCTCTCGGCAATTTCCCTCGTCGACTTGACCATCGAGGAACTTCGAGAATTCGAAGTACCAGGCTCGGCACTGCCTCCGATACTACCCTCGCGCTCCCGTTGCGCCTGTTGCTGGACAATCGCGCTTCTCTGCTGTTCCTGGAGGCCTCGCATTCTCTGTGTAGCGAAATACTGCTCGGGTAAGATGGTCGGCACGTTTGGACCACCAGCCATAAAAGGCGACGGCATGAAGGGCGTTGGTCCCCAAAAGTTGAAGGGATGCGGAAACGGTAGTGGCGCCATACCCTCGAGAAACGGTGGCATTTTAAGACCGTTCGGTCCACCCGGCATACCACCCGGTGTCGCCGCGAATGGCTTTTGGGGCTTCAGCTGTGGCTTCTTGTCGCCAAGACTCGGGCGCATCGAGCTCGTTGAGCCCGCTGAATCTTTGCTTTTGTCATCTGGTTGCTTCTGGTCCCTGGAGACAAGGAAAAAATCTGTCAGCAAAGCCACGCGTTTCGTATAAACGGAGGCAGAACGGGTACACTTACGGGGCAACGCTTTTTAGGGGAACATTTTTCATGTGGTCACTTCTTAAAGCCTTATATACGCGAAAAAAAAATACATTTTTTTCTTTTGATATCATTGTAGCCTGAACTTTTAGGAATATTTTCAGCTCTTCAGAATTACAAATTTCGACAAAATGTTGAAGTTCTAGTAAAATATTTTATATGGGTCAACTGCCAGGATCTTCTTTCCACACATATCGTACTAACCTCTTTCTTGGTCTCATGAGATGTCTCTCCTTGACCTTGTACTCGAGGGTGGAATGTGGCACGCCGTAAAAGCTGCCGGCCCTGTGTACGCTCATTTCACCCCTCTGAACAGCCCTGACTGCCTCGACCAGGCTGTCCCTGTCGTAATTTCTGTATTTTCCTCTCTTCGGTCTCGTGCCCTTGCCACCAGCGCTGGGCTTTGATTTGTCCTGTTGCGACTGGGGTTTCGGCTGTTGGGACTGGGACGTTTGTGGCGGGGTGTATCTTCCCCTTTTGAAGGGATTGGTCTCGGTCATCATAGCGGTTGGGCTGTGCACCATAGTTCCCTGTCCACCGAGGCCGGATTGTCCCTCCTGAAACTTGACGCTTATACTCTTGGCGATAACGTCGCGAAAGTTGACGCCGACGCCTTTGCCGACCAGGGAATTCGTCGGGCTGCTGGTACCGGAGAACGCTGGACTCGCGCGTTCTAATAGGCCGGGACTTCCGGCCGCGCTCGAAGCCGTCGCAGCTGCGGCGAAACTCTGCGCGAACGCCGCTGAGTTTGGCTCGCCGTTGTTCTTGCTCGAGCCTGGTGTACTGCTCGCCGGTTTGTAGGACGGAATCTTCAGTATCGCTCTGCCCTGGCCGCTGTCGCTCGCTTCCTCCTCGATACTCGGATTGAAGTCGTCGTTCGTTATTGGTCCTCTGTGCTGATGCGACGATTGCTGCGACTGGTGACTGGTCAACTGCTGCATCCCTTGCTGATGAGGCGAATGGTGATGATGATGCTGCTGCTGCTGCTGTTGTTGCCCATGGTGATGCGAATGATGCTGCAGGTGGTGCTGATGGAGCTGTTGCTGCTGCTGCAGATGATCACCGTTCATATCTTTGTTCAGCCTCTTGTCCTCGCTCATCAGTCGCCTCATCACTTCCGGTATTCGGTAATCCGGCGTTTCCAAGCCTGCGAAACAAGAATTGCGTATGTGGAATAGAAACGGAGGATCGAAGCAATGTGGTAGTCCTCATTGTACGAGCCGTAGGCATTTGCGTAGTCAGTATTTTTTTCTGGGGCTGCTAGGAGGGGCCTGACAAGAACTGGTTTTGATCACAATCGTCCTTTTTTTTTAATTTACATAATAGTCGGTAATGACGTAACCCACATTAAATTTGAAACTTGTTTTAATCACACGTACATCTTAACATTAATATCAAACTCTTGCAGTACCTTAAACAGTAATTAAGTACAGTCGAACCTCGATATAACGAAACCCCCGGTATAATGAAGATTTGTCCATTCCCTTCCGATAGACACACGAAACCTTGACACAACGAAGAAAAACTATAGATATAACGAATTTATTTTCGGGGCCCTTGACCTCTATTCAAGGAATGTTTGTGAACAAAACCTCTGTATAACGAAGTTTGGTAAACGAATTCCCTTCCTTTCGTTCCGTTCTCGCCCTCTCTGCTTGTATGGAGCCTGTCTAGACTTGCAACATTTTTTAATTAAACAAATTATTTGTTTAATTTAAAAATAATCCGCTTTTAAACATAATATGTTATATATATTATGCTCTAATTGCTAATTGCTTGTAAAAATTGCTCTAATTTAAATCTTCCTTTCTTTGAAAAATATCCCTATAATTATAGTACTAATATCTTCTTTTTAAAGAAAAAAAAGGTTTAATTTCGAGCAATTTTTATTTGTCCTTTTTATTAAAATCTCAATATAACGAATTTTTTGGAATATGACCTCGATATAACGAACTTTTTTGCTCTTCTAGAGATTCGTTATATCGAAGTTCGACTGTAGTTGTTCATCATTCTTTAATCCAGTTACCAGTTTTCGAACTTCACTTTTAGTAGGTACTCAATTAAATAAGTCTTCGTTTTCGATTTTTTTTCTTCAAATCGGTCCAACTCTTTTTCAGCTGTATTGTTTTTTTAACAATGTCATTCTTCATGCTCAGCAGTGACATATGAGAGAATCGTTGCTGGAGCATTGTGCTTCTAAGCCACATTTTTATATGCTTCATGGCAGAAAAATTTCTCTCACTGGGAGCACTACTGCTGCTTGGAAAAGTTTAAATAAGTTAAGGCAGTACTCCTTTTTAATGTGCTTCCGTAAATTGTCGGCATTTGTTTTATCATTTTCAAATTGAAGTATGTTTTTCGAGACCATCGTTTCAACTTCTGAGACTGACGTATCAATTAATAAGATTTTTCTATAATTTCTATAATTATTGATAAAATTCTCTCCATTCTTCATATGCAATTTAAAAAATTCATCAATTACATAAGGTCACAGTAGATTTTAAAATCGGCGTTTTAGATTTAGAAAGATATTATCTATTACTTGGTAGTAAATGTTGATCTTCCAGTATTTCTCTAGTTGTGTATCGGCCGACAAATCTAATGTATTGCTTTTGCCCACAGTTGACATCATTGTGAAAATTTAATATTTATTTTATTTATCTAATAAAAATTGTTACTTTTTCTACAAATTACGAAATTACAACGAAGACAATAGTTCAACTTTTATTAAATTATTTCGTTATGCCTACTTGAGCGAAACTGAAATCAAATTAATCGATTATTTGACTTTAATTAGTTTTGATCGATTTTTGTCTAGGTGCGGGGGCGTGCCCACCCGAGTCCCCCTAGCTACGCCAATGGCCGTAGGCTCTTCAATAACAGGTTGCACGTGGACAATTCGTGATCGTTCTTAAGGCCGGTCTTTCTGTTTTTTTTTGTCGAATCGAGGCTCTCACCTAAATGACAATAAAAAAGAACGAGAGGGTCAAAAAAGAAAACCACAGGCAGAGAGCTCTGAGCGACGAGCAATACCCTGGCTTCTCTATCGATTGAGGAAGTCTTAGAATGCAGCTACCATGCACGCTTTCGTAAGTTTTGCAACGCTCCCCCGAGCCCCAAACTCAATTTCGTACTATATCGACCGTTTGGGAATGTACATTGACTACGCAATGTTATGCATGTGTGTGTGTGTGTGCATGTACGAAATGAAGCGCTAAATGAACGTGGTACAGGATGGAAACGACCCAAATCCATTAATCGCTTTCGATCACGTTTCACCATACGTGATGGAAACTGGGCTAGTCAACGACGCTACCGCCGCACCTACCCCATCAACGTTTCACGATGGGATTCTTAAAAGAAATATTGATGATACGCTATGCCAAGTAGAAATTAGAAGATGGCTGTTCCAGCTAGAAGTATTAATCGCAAAATCTTGAATGTTCCTTGGCTTTGAAGCTCAATCGTACTGCATACGAAAATCTGTTATGATATCTGAAGCTATTTTATTCTTTAATTCGTGACATTCGTCGATGATTTTGACACACAAAAATTGTTTTTTTTTTGTAAAGGCTATTTTAAAATCTTTTTTTTTTGTTTTCTCATCTTGAGTTTCGTTCTCGTCATTATCTTGATAAAAAAAATTCTGAATAAACAAGACTCACTCTTGAAGGGTCGTGCAGCCGCGAGCATCTTTTGGATGTAAGGTCCGATGTTTGCGTGCTCGAAACCCGGCCATTCGGTTCCGGTCTCTTGACCACGTTGCAACAGAGTCCTCAAGGAATCACTGCCGCTACCTTCGAGGGCGGAAAACCTCACGAGATCCTCCAGTGACAATAGAGGCCTCAGCAGTGCTTTCTCCACTTCTTTTTCCTCCTCGGCACCCGAAAGATCCTTATCCTCCACCTGTAGAGATTACGAATAGAGACTTTAGTTTTTCACGTATGTTCCATTTTTCAAGCTGATCGTTTGATGGAAAAAGTTCTAGGGAAAGGCCACACGTGGCGATTGGACGCGGAGTTAACGACCATTTTTGTACATTCATGCTCCAATTTTGGAATGATATTTTTTCCATTTTACAAAATTGTCCAATCGCCGTTCCGCATCTTGGGTCATAAATTGTTCTATCCACGTAGCTCGCACAGAGAAAGTAATGATTGCGAATGACAACGGGAATTTCTCTCTTTTCGCAACATTATTGATTGTATGTTAGATTTTGTTCCAGCAATAAGCTTGATGCAATTGAGGGTACAGCTCGTGTGTCTCTTCTGAGTGAAACTCTTTTTATTTTTCATGTATAGTTTTTGTTGATTCAAGTTGTTTTCAATGGAGAATGGTGAAGTGAAGAAAAAAAGCGTCATGCGGGAGTTGCTAGCTAGACGAGAGACATGGCAGTACACGATTGGTTTAATTTTAAATCGATCTTTCGCGTAAAGAGCGCAAAATTGTGAGCAAATGAAACTCCGTTTGCAACATCCTTGTGGTAGGATGACAAGCAAAAAAAAAAAAAGATTTCAAATTAGTCGTGCACGAAGCTACGAGTTTATCGAAGCGACGACGTTACGTTTTCTCCAGTAGCTCGATGAGAAAATTTGCTTGCTGAGAAAAGTATTCGTGAATCAATTGTTGCTGTACAACATTGACCCCAATCAATATTAGATTTCATGAGATATCGATACTGAGCTTTCATAACTTTATGAAACTTTTGATTGCGAAGTTGCAGGTACAAGAGGCGCTTCTACGTATTAATGTGAGATGTAATCATTGTGATACGAAAGAAAAAATGAAAAAAAACCAACTTACCGTCAACCTTATATTATTATGCTCATAAACGAAAACGTAGCGAGGTGAGATTGCAACAATTTTTAATCACCATTGATTTACAATTGCCAATAAAGCTCTCCGTTAAGCGTCAAACGTCAAAGGAAGAAGAAATTTGCCGATTTCTCACCACGAGTGTATACGTGGAACAAAAAAGAGCTCGAATGCACGGGATAGGAGAAAATACGTGACTCTAGTTGATAATTAAACGCCGAAGACATCGCGAATCACTATGCGAAGAGTTTTTGTTTTTTTTCGCTACTAACGACTTTTTTTTTCCAATAACGCGATGTAAAAAATAACGGAGCAAATGTACGGGTACCCGTTTCACTGATGAGAGGTGTCGTAATTTCGTAACGCAGTTTCACGCTCCTTTCAAAGACTTACCTCGAGTCTCGCAACCTCGCGGGCGTCGAGTGGCCAAATGTTAAACTACAAATAGTGACAAAAGTGTTAAACAGCCCATGCAAAAAAGACACAGGACACTACTGATAGTCATGGCAACTCGTCGCGAGCCCGCGTAGATCACAAGACTGTTCACTCTTCGCGACTACTGATTGAAATCATTTTAACTCGAGGATTGGATGAAGCGAAACGAAAGATTTCGTTGAACAAGCTTAGAACCAAGTGAGAAGTTCAATCTTCGCGGGCTCAAAGAGTCTACCATGCCAGAGGTATGTTTTGGGGAAGCTTCTTTCGTTCTTCCTAGCCAAAACGACATACCAAATTTACAAATGTACGATCGCTCTTTATCTTTTTCTCTCTTTTATACAGTTCTGTTTTTTTTTTTAACCGCGAAATTTGGCAAGTTACGAAATGGACTCTCTTCATCAAATGTAACGGGTGTTCAAAGTAGGATGACCAACGAATACAATTTACGATTATCTTGTACACTTGATGCGTGAATGAAATCGACTCTCCGATCGTTAAGAGTGCTCGTTGACAATGGAATTGAGAAGAATCGACGAGAATATTTATCATTGTGCCAAGAAGACAATGCAGCCTTACGATCAATCTTGCACCTCGCTCATTTCGTTTATCTCGTATATATGTCACTTTGATTTTTTGTTTTTATATATCTCTCTGTTTTTCTCTCTTGTTCTCTTTCACAAGTTTTCATATTGTCATTGGATTTCATGTTACTTTTACTCATCGTTTTTGTCCCCAAAACCTACCTCGTCCACTTGCGGGGGCGGAGTGGTTGCGGAGGCGTTTTGGATCGTATTTGGTGATGGTGTTGTTGTTGATGTTGTTCTTGTTGTTGATATTGTTGTTGATGTTGTTGTTGTTGTTGTTGTTGTTGATGTTGTTGTTGTCATGGTGGTGGTTGAGGCTTGGGCACCGGGCTCGAGGGGGTGTGAATGGGTGCTATTGAGGGTCGCGTCCCGTTCGCGCTCCATCGCGAGCTTGTACACCTTGTTCCGTAATGTGCTCCGCGGTATTCCGTAGATAACGGCCGCCCGACGTGTGCCAAGTTTCCCACTCTGTATGTCCCTCAGTGCGGCTTGGAGCTCCTCCTCGGTGTACGTCCTCCTACTGCCACCAGCACCAACCACGGGAACACCACCGACGCCGACTGGTCCGGTCATTCGTGGCTTTGCCCGATATGACGAGCTGCCGAAAAAAAAATTCAAATAAGAAGAAACGTCCAAGCGCGTGGCGGATCACGCATTGAAGTGGGCTTCCGTAACCATTGGCGTAGCCACGGGGGGGCGGAGTGGGCACGTCCCTCCTCTGAAAACCCGGTGTCCCTCCTCAGGAAACAAAAATGATCCAAAATAACGAGTGAGATAGTCGATTAATTTTGTTAAAGTTTCACCCCAGCAAGCATGAAGAAATAATTTAATAAAACTTGAACTCTTTTCTAATTTCGTATTTTCGCAATTTGTATAAAAAGTAACTATTTCGTTACGTAAATTAAATAGATATTGAAATCTCACAATTAAGTCAAATGTGGGCAAAAGCGATACATTAGATTTGCTGGCCGATACATAACCAGAAGAATACTGAAAGATCAACATTTACTACCAGGTAGTAGATAATGTTATTGCAAATCTAGAACACCGATTTAAGAATCTACCGTTAGTTCATGCAGTTAATGCATTTTTAAAATTGGATATGAAGAACGGAGAGGTTTTTATCAATAATTTATGAAAAATCTTAATAATTGATACGTTAGCTATAGAAGTGGAAGCGATGGTCATGAAAAACATAGTTCAATTTAAAAATAATGAATTAAATGCTGAAAATTTAAGGAAGTATTTTAAAAAGGGGTACTGGCCTAAATTATATAAACTTTTCCAAGCAGCTATACTACAGCCAGTAAGCTTTACCGGCTGTGAGAAAAGTTTTTCTGCCATGAGGCGAATAAAAATGTGGCTTAAAATCACAATACTTCAGGACCAATTCTCACATATGTTATTATTGAACATGGAAAATGAGATTGTTAAAAAAAATGTCCAGAGTGTTAAGCTGATTTGCAGAAAGAAAATAGTAAACTAAGACTTGATAAATTGAGTACCTACCGAATGTAAAATTAAAAAACTGGCAACTGAATTAAAGAATTATGAAAAATCAATTGATTATTTTTTAAGGTATTGCAAGAGTTTGATATTAATGTTAACATGAACGTGTGATGAAAGCAGGTTTCATATTTCATGTGTTTTACGTGATTATCAAGTATTATGTTCATTTTATTTTGAAAAAAGACGATCGTTATCAAAACCAGTTTTTGTCAGGCCAGCCCTGCCTAGCCTGCTTCCCCCCCAAAGAAAAAAATCGTGGTTACGCCAATGTCCGTAACGCGTTGGGTAAGCAGATAATGGTAATGATGAATTAAAACTCAAATTACTTTTCAATGGTTGTAAATTATTGTGTTCTTTATCCAACAGCAGTATTTTACGAACACCAATACTTAGCCATACTTGACGTATAACATTTTCAGACCAGTGTCGAAAATGTGGTATATTGAAACCTTGTCAAATTAAAAGCCGCTTTTTTCCCCGAAATTGATTTATAGTGATGACGATTATGTCGATTGAAAGTACTCGCGATGAGTGCAATTTTCATGCGTAATTTCAAAATCTCCAGTAAGAGGATCACAAGATTAATTAAGGGGGGGGGGATTCTTTTGTGACAGCCGAACCAATTGACGGTCCAAAATTTTGCGGATCCCTTATGGCTGCGGTAGGCTAAAAACCAATGACTAATTATTCGAAAAAAAAAAATGCGGCGAGGATTTACATCATATGTCAGGATTAAGTTATGATAATGAGATCGTGTGCTGCCATCGCGGAGGAGTATTTGATGCGGGTGTTTGGATCCCCACCGAATGATTTAACATTCGATAATAAGAGGATCGGATAATGAGGAGAAAAAAAGATAATCACCGAAATATTTAATCTCCCACAGAGCTGATTTGAAACAGGATCCAATACTTTTACGTTACGTATCATCTATTCCTCATTGGCTAGTTTTCGCGGCTGATTGAAAATATCATATACTCGATTCAGCGGCACTTCGTGGCGCAACGTTTGCTTTCATTTTTCAAACTCCAAATCAATGTTTTTACGCTATACGTCGATAAGTGTTCCACCGCGAACATTCATACACTTCGTGTACGATAAATGTCTATTCTTCGACAACAGTGAACGATTTACGTTGCACGAGATTCCCGCGACTACCTAGAAATGATACGAGGGAGGAGAAAGACCTCTCTTCTCTTTCTTAACAAGAGTAAAGAAAAAAATAAAATAAATAAACAAAAATTGTATGCGCTGTCGGCGAAGGTTCATCGACCTCATCATGCGAAACCGAGTTTTTGACCGACCCCGAACTCGCGCCTGATAAAATGTGCATTTCGTTATCCCGCTGAATTTTCGTTCGCTACTGATAACGCGATGATAGCACCCGAGAGAGAGAGAGAGAGAGAGAGAGAGAGAGAGAGAGAGAGAGAGAGAGAGTGTGAGAGAAGGACAGAGAGAGGGGGGAGATTGTCTCTCTCGTCGTTGTCTCCTTCTCGGCGATGCAATCCTCGTTGTGCAGTCGTTGGGCCACTCCTCAATTTGAAAATCTCTCCCAGTGCTCGAACACTCGTTATCACCCTTGCATTTCCAGATGCATTCCAAAGTGCACGGCAAACGTCGTGCACAACTTAAAAAAGAAAATAACATCACCATTGCACCTGCAATTGCGATGTCTTTTATGAAACACCAAAATTGCCAATAAAGCTTTTCTTTTTTTATCGTGAATAAAATTTTCCAGATTTATTCTGTGCCATGCGAATTTTCATTTTCTCTCACGTCTATTTTGAGACAGACGAAATCTTTGGCGGCAAGTAGGTATTCTTTTCCAAAAAATATGAGAATTTGTGTTGTTTTTGTTGTCTGCTTTTGTTTCGAGAGCTAAAGTACATCGATGTGAAAGTTTATATCACGAAAGGATCAATGTACGTTCGTGATTTGGTCGGTATCGAATTCATGGATAGATATAACGCACGTTATATGAAAGTTTTCCCGTGGCTCGTGCTGGAAAGAATTTTCGAGAGAAATCGGGCAATCTATGTCGTTTTCACCACCCGAAGTACAGACGATGGCATTGAAGTCTCGCGAAACGTTGGGGTTGGTATCCCTCTCTCGACGGAAAATCGACAAACTGAGGGGATCGTTTTCCAACGTCAATATTACGAAAAATCCCGCTCGTCTCTTCAGCGCCGTATACATGCATATATATATAGGTGTGTGTGTGTGTATGTATACGCACACACATATATAGATATACGTACACACAGCTTTCGCGAAATCGCGGCGTTCCTCGCTCGTTTTCGCGGACCCATAATCTTATCGGTTTGGCTTTAGCCTCGTTGGACTGCGGCTGATGCATTCGCGCGACTACTGCAAATGCAACCAGCTTGCTCGAAACGAGGACTCCCGAGATTGTTATTATTTTTTCTTACGTTTCTCTTTCCTTCTTTCTCTCTCTCTCTCTCTCTCTCTCTCTCTCTCTCTCTCTCTGTCTCTCTCTCTGTCTTCCTCCCTTTTTTCCCTCTCTCTCTTTTGTTATCCCGCCCTCCGTCCTGACTTCTTTGCACGTAGCCGTTTGAAATTTCAACTCTCCGAGTCCTCCGGTTCTGAGGTATAACAGAGAGATTACGTTGCAACTAATAATAGAAGCTGATAACGAAAAGAAAAAAATTAATTATCGCAAAAAAAATCTCGCAGAGCGGAGCAAACCGAAATATGTGCGGGCAGTGCATGAAAAGTTCTTCGCTCTGAGTTCGCGAGAGAGATCGCGATAAAAGTTACGATGTAATTGGGCTCGGTTAATTATTACGTATTTATAATCATATTAGTCCGACAGTATTTTGAAATTGACAAGGAAAAATCGTTTTAAGAATTAGGCATTTGTAAAAGTAAAAATGAAAAATCCAAAAGTTAAATTTTTCGAATTGGTTATTATTTCGAATTTATTATTATTATTATTTTTAAAATAGAATTACGTAATTGGCATAGAAATAATCGTATCTGTTCAGTCTTCGAATTGGCGAGTTGAAATTTTTTCCTGAAGTAAAAAGCAACTTTCGTTTGGCATTACTTGTCCACTTTTGACTTATTCGAGGAGGTTACGTGGCTCTTCTTATTTTCTTCTATTGTTCGAAGCTGCAACGGGAGAATCTCATTCGCTCGTGTGGAAGCGTCGCGCGAGGCCCGCGAACGCGGCTTATCGCGGTATGCGACAAACTTGAGGGAGCGAGGGAGAGGAGGGTTTCGAGCACGAACTCGGTCACGGGGTGTACATCGCGCTCGATGGAATTCAATTTTTTTCTTTGACCAAGTACGAACGATACTTTAAATAAAATAAAAAAAACTAGCTTCGATCAAACTCAAAACTAGTGCGGTATTAATCGCACATATGTTTAATTTTTTTCAATCATTATCTACCGTATCTACTTAGCTGCAATTTTTTTTTTTTTCATATCGCATCCTAGCGACGAAGAAAAATAAAATATTAATTTCGTTAAGTAACTCACATATTTGTGATATTTAATTCAAATGTAATTTCTTTTTAAAAGTTTCCGAATTAGTTTGTTCGCTTGGAAACAAAAAAAATAGTATGCCACGAATACCGATAATTATCAATATTCGGCGTGTGAAGTTTTTCGAATTCAGTCGAAAAAATGACAGATGCCTGTCAAAGTACAGACCTTTTTTGTTGTCGAAACTGATTATTTTACAGTAACCTCAAAAACATTACTCAGATATTTCTATTTTCACGAATTATGGCACATTACCAAATCGAAAAATTATTAGAATAGAGTGGCGAAGGGGGGGGGGGGGGGGCATTTTGTTGTGCCAGACGAAACATTCGAAACGATAATAGTGAGTTATAAATTAATTCGAGTAGAAGTTTAAGATTCAAAATAACCGGCGCAAATCGTCGACTATTCGCTTCAATTCGTTTGATTGGTGTGAGATTTTAAAAAGCGGCTTTTCTTTTTATATTTGTAAAAATAAGTAAGTACTTACGTAAAGATGCTCTTGGGGTCAATGCCCGTTGGCATCCTTAGAGGTATTTTTTGTTGCTTCGCCATCGCTACATGGTTGTCCTGTGAATTAGAGATGCACAATTTTACGATTACCTCGAATCCATTGTATTTCATTACAGAAAATAAATAAACTCGTTTGAGAACAATGGCAATCGAGCTGTCATTTATGGGGTTCGATTTAAGTGTTCAATTATTTGTCAAGACGATTGAAATGTGCTTTGTCAATTCTTCAATACTTTTTCATAGTTTAATCTTCGGCGAATCATTCGTTATCAGTCGAATTCAGAAATTTTATATATCCGAACTTTAATAAATGTCCCTAAAAATTGTCCATAAATCACAAAAAATGATTATTCGAGAGACCGATTTACAGAGACGGCGATTATTTTATGGGAAGGTACTCGCGTTGAGGACAATTTTATTTCATGCATAATTTCAAACTCTTAAGCAAGAGGATCACAAGATTACTATGAGAGGGGGGAGAGGGGGAAAGGCATTTTTCTGTGGCAGCCGGACGAATTGATATTCTGAAATTGTAAGGATCCCTAGTGGCTGCGGAATTCTAAAAACTAATGATCAATCATTCGAGAAAAAATTGAAAAAAGTCGAGGATTTCGCGTTAGTTGTAAGGGTTGAGGCAATATTCTAGTCTAGGCATTTGAAAAAGTCGATTTCTTTGTTTGGCATTTTCTTGAAGCATAGACTCTTAAGAATACGTCCTCATAAAGAAATTTCAAAATTCCCAATGTTTACAAAATGTTAGCCATTCGAAGAGGGCGGGATTGTAAGGCCGCACCGGCTTCAGAAGATTCCAAGGAAGCTAGAACTGCTCGTAGGGAAGAACGAGCTTCAGTAAATCCTCATTTCGAAGTCGAAAAGGAACACTTTACGAGGTAGGAATGGCCGATTAATATGACATAAGTATAACATGCTATTGTACCATTTAGATAGTTGCGGTTGTCTGATATGGTACTCAAAACTTTAAACGCGTTTTTCTCAAAACTACTTTTTTCAATCTGGTTGACATAAAATCTCAACCAATTGACTTCAAATTTGGTATGGACATTCCGTATATATCCCACTATCGTCCCTACCTCGGGCATTGTGAAATTATTATTATTACTATTTAAAAAAAAAATGACAAACTTTGAAAAAGATAAGGCGAAAAATTAACGTTTTTTTCAGACAGTCGCCATTAACTTTTTCTTTCTCTTTGATACCTGCTATAATGGCATTCTTATTGATCACGAAAAGTGGTTTTATTTCAGTTTCAGATAAATGCAAACTTTGGAATCATGTCAACCGCATCAACTTTTTTTTTACACGGCCATATTTAGAGGCCCATAACTTTTCAAATTTCTATTTTCTTTGCACAAATTTGTTAGTTCTTGAAACATCAATAAAAAGACTAAAAAAAATGGATACTAAAGATATATGTTTTTTTTATCAAGCCTGAAAAAATGCCTGAAAAAAAGAGTTACTAAAATATTCAATCTCGCGTAACTTTTCGCTACACATTTCTGGCAAGTCTGAATAAAAATCCCCGATTTGCGGCATCGTCGATGAAAAAAAATACGATCACTAAAAAAAAAAATATCGCGAATACTCAAACATTATCGGTAGAATCGTCGCAAAGCCCTCAAGAACGGATCAACGTAGCACAAATTCTTATCACTATCCGTTATCATTAACTGAGAGCTACTGACCTGAGAGTTTTTCGGCTTGGCCGAGAGGTCGAGGGGTTGATCGACCCCGGATGAGCCATCCTGATGGCTCTGAACGCTCACGAGGGGTGATTCCCTCGGCGGTAGACACCACTGTGGCAGTAGAGTCGGATAAGTACCGCTGAGGGCGGCAGCAACGACCGAGGCTGCCATGGGATCGACCTGTACCGACATTGGTGACTCTGCCGATCGTGAACTACTGCTACTCTCACTTTGAGGACTCTGGAAAAAAAAAAGATTTTCAAAAACAAAATCAATAGGAAATCATTCCATATGTAATTCGCGTTGGAATGTAAGGAAATCATTCCATATGTATACACAAAAACCATTCTTAAACATAACCTTACTTTTAGCCGTCTCGGGTGTATGTAAGCCTTTAATAGAATAGCAGCTATAAAATAATAGAATAAATAAAATAAAATAATAAAATAGAAATAAAATAATAATAGAATAGAATAATAAAAATAATGAATGGCAATAATAATAACATTGATAATGATGATGCAAATGATAGTAATAAGAAAATCAACAGCGATGATCAAAAGTGATGAAAAATAATATAAATAATAATTATATTGATAATAAAAACAACAATATTAATAACGATGATGATAATGGTGGTGATCATAATAAAAACAATGACAATAACGATAAAAACCACTATGGTAATGATAACGAGGTTGAAAAAGTAGAAAATAAAAAAGAAACATCTCACCCAATAATAACAATGATGATAATGAAAATAAGAGAAAAAAATGATGATAATAATGATGATAACAATGCTAATGATAATACGTACAAGGGGTGGCTGCTCGTCGTGGGGAAGTTTTCCATCTAGACAGAAGAAGCACTTGTCGAGTGGCTTCCAATCCTCGGGAGGTGGGCTTGTACGTCGATTCACAAGATAGGGCAAGCTCGCATCGGCAGTTTGTTCCGTAACTTTGTAAACTTCCGAATTCGTCGCATCGACGATATTTCCTAATCTCGCGATCGTCGATGCATCGAGGCCACAGCTCACCGAACGCGGCACTTCCTGGAGTTCCTCTTCTTTCTTCACCCTCAGCAGACCGGTCGTTGGCGCTTCTATCCGTTCCTCGGTCTGCTGTTGTTACAAAGTAACGTCAAAGGTATGACATTTTTTGGTGTCTTTTTCGATTTTCGACGAAACGATTTTTTTCGCAGGTTGAATCTTTCTTTCGATACGACAGATTTTACGTTCGGTTATTGTTATTAGATATTGTACATAAAGTTATCATTTTATCTGCAATATGCCATTTGTATTGATATTGTGCCTGCTGATTGTGTAGTAATTGATAAATAACTGAGAGATCGGTGCGTTCCGTTGTGTTGATGGAGCTGATTCTCCACACATTGGCGTAGCCGGGAAGTGTGGTGGAGTGGGCACGCCCCCCCCCCCCCCCCCTGAAAGCCCGTGACCCTCCCCAGGAAAATAATTATCCAAAATAAGTCGGATAGTTGATTAATTTTTTTAAATTTTCACCCAAGCAAGCATGAAGAAATAATTTAATAAAACTTGAACTATTGACTTCGTCGTAATTTCTCAATTTGTACAACAATTAACGATTACATTACGTAAATTAAACAGATATTCCATTTTCACAATTAAGTCAACTGTGGGAAAAAGCTTAGTTTTGCCTGCCGATACATAACCAGGAGAATTCTGAAAGATCAACAGTTACTACCAGGTAGTAATGTCATTGTAAATCTAAAACGCCAATTTAAGAGTCTACCGTTAGTTCATGCAGTTGATGCATTTTTTTTAATTGGATATAAAGAACGGAGAGGATTTTATCAATAATTTATGAAAAATCTCAATAATTTATATATCAGCTTTCTATCTGTAGTTCATGCAGTCGATGCATTTTTTTAAATTGGATATGAAGAACGAAGAGGATTTTATCAATAATTTTTGAAAAATCTTAAAAATTGATATGTGAGCTTTAGAAGTAGAATCGATGATAATGGAAAACATACTTCAATTTAAAAATTATGAATTAAATGCCAAAAATTTAAGAAAACTTTTCAAAAAAGAGTACTGGCCTAACATATGTAAACTTTTCTAAGCAGCAATAGTACTGCCAGTAAGCTTTGGCGGCTGTAAAAGGATTTTTTCTGCCATGAACCGACTAAAAATGTGGCTCAGAATTACGATGCTTCCGGCCCAATTCTCTCACATTTTACTATTGACCATGAAGAATGACATTGCTGAAAAAAAAAATCCAGCTGATAAAGTGGTGGGCTGATTTGCAAAAAAAAAATTGAAAACTAAGACTTCTTTAACTGAGTTCCCACTGGAAGTAAAATTAAAAGACTAGTAACTAAATGAAAGAAGAATAAAAAATCAATTGATTACTTTTTAAGGTATTGCAAGAGTACGATATTAATAAACATGAACATGTGATTAAAGCAGGTTTCACATTTTGTGTGTAACGTGATTACCGAGTATTATATAAATTTTATTTAAAAAAAAGATGATCGTGACCAAAAAAAAATGCTGCCCCTCCCCGCAGAAAAAAATGCTGGCTACGCCAATGTCTCCGCAAATGATTAGGATGTTCCGACAAAGTAAAGTAGAAAACGTACTTGGCAATCGCCACGCTGGATGACAAAGCAATGATAAAATCTTCAATTGAAAAAAAATCTGTGTGTAGCGTTGAATAATTCAATGATCATCATTCTCGGTGTGCAAAAGGAAAAAAAAACAACAACAACAACAACAACAACAAGTGCCGAACAAACCTTGTTTCCTATCGTATCGGCGAGATCGTTCGTTCCAGTCTCCTGTTCCCTGGAGGATCGTCTCGTCTCCGTTTCCCTGAGCGGGCTGACTGCCGATAGTAGTCTCGTAGTCGCTTGACCACTCGTCTGACGTGACGTTTCCTCGAGAATTTTTAATCTCTTCTCCGATTCCGTCTCTATATCGTCTACGTCCTCCCGTTCCCCGTTCTCGTTTTCCCCGATCTCTCGTCCCTCTTCCTTGATAAATCTTCCACGTTGGCTCGACTGTTCCTGGGTATTGTTGTTGTTTCGTCTCGGAAGAACGCAGGTACTCCCGTGTTGCTCCCGTTGTTGTAGGCTCTCGCAGCACTCCTCGATCTCGAGTTTTATGCTTTCGGGCCTGAGACGGGGCTGAAGAACGTCGAGGCAATCGTTCGTAACGAGGCTGCTGCTGTGCTGCTGCTCGTCGTCGCTCGCGTTTCCACGATGATTCGACAACGGGCGTAACGAGTTTCGTTGTTGTTGTAGCCGATTCGTCTTGTTTGCCAAGCTCGAATCGTGATGAACAAACCCACCCGCCGTTGTCGTTGTCGTATCCTTTCCTACGCACGGGCTCGTCGTTGTACTCGTAGACGATGACACGCACGTCGTCGTCGTCGCTGTCGTCGCCGTCGTCGCCGTCGTCGTCGTCGTCGTCGTCGTCGTCGTCGTTGTCGTCGTTGTTGTCGCCGCCAATGATGACGTAACGTCGATTATCGCCGAAGCCCCCTGGACCAAGGCGATATCCCCGATCCCCGATGGCGGACGTTGAGCCACCACCTGACCGAGACTCCCTCCTCCTCCTCCTCCACCACCACCACCGACGCCGCCTACCGTTACGACGTTGCAAGAGCTCGAGAGAGCAGTACCCGGATACAGCCGATGATGGGGCTGATTCGCTGATTCGCTCCGAGTGCTGCTGTACAGGGTGTCCTGGTATTGCTTCCATCTCCTACGGCCCATCAACTCTTCCGCTACCCGTTCCAGACCTGCGACACCACCGCAACTGACATCAAACGATGATGAGCGCGCTTAACCCACCTCGCGGACAGCTCGCGCGCAAGCATGCTTCTTTTTATTTAATTTTAATCTTCTTTTCATTTCTCTCTGAAACGTGATAGCTATTGGAATTCAATTACTGATCCAGAGTGATCGGTCTCCGTTTTTTTTTTTTCACATTTTTTTTTCTCTCGAATGGACAAATCAATGGATCGATTTTGATCCAATTTTCAACATGCCTCGCACGAGCCTGACCGTTTTTTGAGTCGATTTTTTTGGTCGAATAATACATCAACATCTCGCATCCAATATTATTTGCGGCGCAGATTGAAATTCGCCACTGAGAAAAGTATCTATTCGACGTTCAATCAATTTGCAGCCTACACGCAAGTGCATCCAATCATTAGCGATAAATATTCGTTGTAGCAATTGCATCAATTTTTGACAATGAAATATTATTAATGAATGTTAACAATGGATAAACGTTACAACGAATATTAGTGGGAAAAAAAATCCGAATGCAAGCATCGAAAAAACTTTTTCTCATAGCTCGCAATCGTTTTGGTAATTCTGTTTCTTTTTTTTTTGGTGCACGCGCAATTTTTATCGTTGGTACACCTCAACGTTGAGCACTATTAGAAACAAATTTCTGCAACCAACATCGCAGCAATTTGCCAATAGTATTTGACTATCGCGCAATGAGTGGTGGCTGAACTAAGGACTCAGCAGAGTGAAAAATCAGCAACCACTGATGACCACGATACCCCTTTTAAATATCGTATCCCTGTATTATTATGTACCTTTTTTTTTTGAAAATTTGATTCGCAACAAATTAAATGTGGCTAGTACTGCGCGGTCTACAGCGCTCGTTGATGGAGCAACAAAGATACGATAATTTTTCATTTCTTTCTTCGTCGAGTGACAGCAGAGGCCGAATAGCCAGGGCTTATCGCACGGGGGAGATCGCGCGTGTTTCACGTGACGATGCACTTGCCATCCTGACTTTTTTTTACTCCCCTATAACATTTGTACGTTCGCATAGATATAAATATATATATATGTATATATATCCATAAAAAGGTAATTTTGAGGACCCTCGATTTCGAGGACCGCCCGCAATGTTCAATAGTCCCCATACTCAACGTTATGTCAGGCCCAATGTCCTCCAAGTAACTTTTAAATAAACGTATGCATATTTGCCAAAAGCTCGTTCCACAGAACATCCTGCCTTCGATATGAACAATTCGTTGGTTAAAAAATTGCACGTTAATCCTCGAAACAGCCAGATGTGCTGGAAATTGCACACTCCGTAGTTTCGTAAGGACGTAACGCAGTGAGTTCGCATCGAGCAATGCAAACACATCGTTACCTCGGCAACTGATAATGGGCCATTTATTCACGACACGAAAGAAGGCCGCGAACGTTAAAAGTAAAAAAAATAAAATAAAATAAAAAAAAACAGAACGTACGGTTCGCGCTGCACATCATCCCTTAAATTTTCCATCCGATCGCGAATGTAAAAGGTTCGATTCTTATCCGTTATCGCCCGGATCGTGGCAAATGTGAAAGGGGAAAAAAAAACAGTTCCAGGTAAAAAGAGTTTGCGAGATCCTTACGTTCGATTGTAAATGGATTGATCGAGGCACTCGGGCCGGGTGAAGAACGCGAAAAAAACCCCTGGGGTTATAAAAAAAAATGAAATAAAAAAACGACGACGACGACATATAGAGCCAACGAGTTGCGAATGAGTGATAGTGAGAGAGCGAACATACGCTGAGGTGAATTGTGTGTTGTGCAGTTCCCATACTGGTCACGCGAAACTCAAACGATCTTCCTTCTTCGTCCCTCAACCGCGTCATTTTATACACTATATTTAATATCATCATACACTGGTACCTGTGTGCAACTTAATATATATATATATATATATATATGGTTGGCGATTTTTCATGGAGCTTGTCCGAGCTTTCCAACGTAGCCAACTAATAACAAAACCGTACTTGTTTTTTCTCCCCAACGCAGCACTATTCACCCGTCCGAATTGATTTTGTCACAGGGGACACAGGGAAAGCACGTATGGAAAGGTTACCTCTCGTTCTCCCTCTCGGTAAACTTAAACGGGATGGTCATTAGGGACGGCACAACGTGCGCGTTATCGAGGCCCATGGAGAATTCATACGTACATTTTTACACACAAACACACACATATATAAATATATATTCATATTTCTTAAAAACCGCGTCACTATAGCGCGATGCAGTTTGCCCGCGATGTCAATAATTCACGAGCAATAATGAGCTTTTGCGGAACGAGTTATAGAACGCGATAAAATTTCATGGTATTCTTTTAAATTGCAAGGACTTTTAGATTTTTGATTAATCATTTTTGCGGTATTTTTCAAACTGAGGCTGGAATTTTTTATATGTACAGTTTTTTTCTTCTTTTGGTGACTGGAACATGACGGAGAAAATACTTATGATAATTGTGGAAGTTATTGAAGCAATTTTTTTTTCAACGGCATAAACCTCTTGAAAAATGGGGTTGAATAATTTTGTCAGTATCGATGTTTTTTTTTTTTCCATTAGAGTTAGGAAGTCCAGTGGCATTGCTTTTAGGGGAAGAAAATATGGGGGAGAATTTGGTAACGGTGGTTTTTCTTTCGTTCCATGGTCGTTACTTTATTATTGAAAGACAAAATTGAATCCTCGAAGGATCAATAATCTGTACAGCATTCACCGGTAGAAGAACTACCCGCGATTTTAGATATCTTTCGACCACCCGGAGCGCACGGTGAACGAAAGAAAAACAAGTTCGCGAATTGTGTTATGTCGCATACACGAATAGATCCGCTGAACGGATAAGAATAAATTGATCGACGCGCGCACACATATACGGGCTGTGCAACACGCTCTCGTGTATCGTCGACAAAAAAAATAGGTTATAGGAGGCTTGAAGAGAGGTGGATAGATAGCTGGAGAGAGACAGAGAGAGAGAGAGAGAGAGAGAGAGAGAGAGAGAGAGAAAGAAAGAAATGCTCGTTAACCTTCCGTCGACACACTGGGTCAATTTGACCCGAAAGAATTTTAAATAAAAAGCTAATTTTTCAAAAATTGAATTTTTTCAATAACTTTTTGCGCTAATCTATTCTTATATTTTCCAAATTTTAATTATGCAGGCATATTAAGAAGTGTTCAAAGTGTATTCCTGATTTTATAAAATAAAAAACGACCGAAGGGCTGTTAACGGCAGGTAGATGAAGTATCATCCGGGTCAATTTAACCCGGTGTGTCAAAATCGTGGCCAGAGATAGTGTCAAGGTCGAATGATTTTTCGTAGGCCCGCCCCCCTCCCCACATAATTTCACAATAGCGAGTAATATATTTATTACTATTTATAGTAAAATATTTATAGCAAATAGTATTTACGAGGGTAATTTGAAAAGTTTCCGGTCTTATTAACAAAAAAATGATAACAGAAAGAAAATTCTTTCACCGCGAGATAGATGGCCTTGATATATGTAAACCGTAAAAATTGCAAGTAATTTTGATAATTACTTTGTCTATGGCACTCTTTCAATGTTACCAGCTGACGGTGGTTTGTCAACAATGGAGAAAACCGAATATCGCGCAGTGATAAAGTTTCTTCATTTGAAAGGAAACTAGACTCAGGAAATAAAAGATGAGTTAGAGTCTGTATACGGGGAAGCAACCCCTTAATTTACAGCGCTCGAATATTGGCCGAGTACAAACGTGGTCGTACGAGCATTTTAGACGAGGAATGTTCCAGGCATCCGAAAACCGCTACAACTGACGTAATGGTCGATTTAGTGCATCAAATTGTGATGGAAGATCGTCGAATGACTGATAAGGATATTGCTGAGCTTTGTGGGTTATCATCTGAACGGGTGATCAAGATTTTACATCAGGATTTGAATATGAGAAAATTGACCGCGCGCTTGTTAACGATCGACCATAAGCGCGTACGGGTGAACACGTCGCGCGAGTGTCTTAGCCTGTATAAAAAAAAAATCCGGCGGAATTTTTGCGGCGAAAGATAACCGTCGATGAAACCTGGATACATCACCATACACCTGAGACCAAACAACACTCAATAGAGTGGATTGCGGTGCGAGAACCAGCTCCGAAGACGGCAAAGGTCTTTCTCTCTGCAGGAAAAGTGATGGCGACAGCTTTTTGGGATAGCAATGGAATAATTCTTATCGATTACCTTGCAAAGGGCGGAACAATCAATGGACAGTACTACGCTGCATTGCTGGATGATCTGAATACCACAATTAAGAAAAAAACGTCCACATTTGGCCAAGAAAAAAGTCCTGTTTCACCAGGATAACGCTTGGGTTCACACGTGCATGGTCCCGATGTCAAAATTGAACGAATTGAAGTTTGAATTGCTACCGCACCCACCCTATTCGCCAGATCTAGCTACCAGCGACGTTTTCTGTTTTCCAATTTGAAAAAAAAAAAAACATCTTGGATAAAAAATATGGGTGTAATATCGACGTGGAAGATGCTGTAAACCAGTATTTTTCGAGTTTAGACAATCAATTTTTTTCTAACGGTTTGAAAGGCTGGGAGAAGCGTGGGATCAAATGTATCGAGTTGAAAAGAGAGTGCGTCGAGAAATAAATTTCATTTTGACTCGAAATATGTTTTTTTTTTAAAGGCCGGACATTTTTCAAATGACCCTCGTATATTTATTGTAAAATATTTTTTCCATTCGCAATCCGTGAAAAAAGAAAAAAAAACTTCAAAAAGAACAATAGTTTGCTGTAAGGCCGGAATTTTCTGGAACTCGATAACGCCGCGTAAATTGGACTCAGAAAATGATTCATTATCACTTCGTTATCGTACGTTGCAAGCGTTACGTATAAAAAATTCTGCAGTAGGACAGATCCGTCAGCTCTTCTCTCTCTCTCTCTCTCTCGCGACTTCCTGCAGTGTATTCGAAGATGGACGTTTTATCATATATTTGCCGAGGGGCAAAATACACACACACACACACACACACACACACAGACACATTCGCGAGGGCCACAGCCCGTGCTATATACCTTTTATTTGCTCTCGAATGACGACAATGTACAATCGAACACAAGTATTGTATAATCGGATGGAAATAAAAAATTTAAAAAAAATGGTAGAAAAGGTTGAAAAGTTGACATGTCGGGAAAAACGGCTGGGTGTAGGCGATGCCGTGGAGTTAGTACGAGCAGCGAAAAAAAGCAACCGCGGAGGCTTCGTGTGTTTTTCACAGGCATCGAAAACACGTGAATAAATTATTATTGTTTGTCAAATGTTTCGTTCTACTACGATCCGGCTCGTATAGCCAGTATGCACACACACATACAAGTATACAAGTTTTTACACTGCATAAATACTTCATATATGTGCCGAACGTGGCGCATATAAAGTAGCTTGAAATACACGAGTTTGTATGAATGTTCCTCATATATATATATACATATTTCTATTCTTCACGTATCACCGGAATACACTTGCCTGTCGCGTTCGGCTTTCGTTTTTATCCGTGGGTGTGTATGTGCTCGTCAGTTATTATTTAAACGTTCTACTTTCAGCCAGCTTATCAAATATAGCATAATTCTTATTTGCGAAAGAGCATAAGGGGGTCTGGCGCAATGCACATATGGGGGACGCAGAGCTGGTCGGTTCGGACTGCCTTGCATTCCACATTTAGTGCTAATACGCGAAAGAATTCCCTTTTTTCTTTGCTCCATTAGCACTGTCGTGAAAAAGAAGAAAAAAAACGTATGACGTTTAGCTTTGAGCCCGGGTAAGCCGCGCTCGAATGTCGCGTGCAATAAATATTTGACAGGCTGGGAATACATTTTGGGAATTTAATTAACGGCATAAAAATTGACCGCTCGAAGTATTCTACCTGTCGATACAAATAAAAAACATTTTCCACACGAGGAAAACATTGTCTGGTAATAATACGACGGTATGCATTATGCATTTGTCTCTGCAAGAAGAAAGAAGAAAAAAAATGAGAGAAGTGACGGGTATATTTAACACAATTGGAATTTGTTCTTGTAACGTTGTCTTTTCTTTACTCACCTTTGGTCTGACAGGTTGTAACATTGCAAGCGGAAAATTGCATGGCTTTTTCTTTTTTGTTTATGCGCTGAAATACTCCGGGACACACCCACTCGGGATGCCTATTTTTAGGGCGCACGATTGTGCGGAATTGAAGTGGAGCAGGTAAAAAAGTCTTTCGCGTGGTCGTATCGAAGTGGGCGGAAAGGGCGAATCAAAATAAGTTCCCAAGCGTGTCACTCTGTTATCGCGTTATTATTGATGAAACCACTACTGACCGGTATCACGGACATTCCACGATCGATATCATGATATTGGAGCTTTTTTGTTCCCGAATAGAACGCTCGTACAATGTACACAAGCTCGTGCGAGCTTTGATATTTTTGGCAATTAAATACAATGGGAATGCGCTGACTTGGTCTTGAACGATGTACGAAGACTATGCGCATTGAAGAGGAGCCTCGTAGCTTTTTCGATATCAACATTATTTTAATTCATTATTTTCGCGAAGTGTTTGCGATTTTATTTGTTGTCCATTGGACAACGGTGTTTTACAAACAGACATAATAATTAGTATTAGACTACACGTCTAAATTTGTGAAATTACAATACGAATTTTCTTTTATATTTATTGGTTATTCGTTTGAACAAAAAAAATTCTAAAGTAACCGTTTTACTTGAAAGTACTGACATTATTTCTATGAATTATTATTACCGTTTTTAAAACCAAAGTGTTACAAGGATGAGGGGGGCGGGGGGCCACTTTGCTGTGACGGACGGCTGGACGGACATATCGATATTACAAAGGCCTCTAGTGAAATGAAACATCGGTGAATTGGCGGTATATTCGAAAATGGAAGTAAAAAAGAAATAGCAACGTTGCAACTAGATATTTTGGTATCACCGATAAAATAGTATAAAAATATTATAAGAATCACAGTCCGTTGATACAATCATATACACTGACAGAAAAATTCTTTTGATATTAACTAGATGCGTCTATTTGATGTTTTTGAATTTGAGTTAACTAAATTTTTCGTGAAATCAAATTTTTCCTATTGCATTCAATTATTAAAATTATTTATTTATTCAAATCAAGATCCATTTAATATCGTCTAACAACCAAATATTTTATTTATTCCTAATAAATCTGTGATTTGGTTTTATCTGGTAGTATAAGACAAAAAAGGCAGACGGAAAAATAGTACACGATTCATTCTCTCAAAAATCTCATGGCTTTGTTTTCATTAGAAGACTGTTGTGTAATTCTGAAGTTCCGGAAAATGGTTAGTCTTTCTATACATAAATAGTCGCACCTGTTAATAAAAAGTACGACGATACCTTTCTTTTTTCCCCAAATAACGGCCCTGTTAGTGAAAAACAAGAAAAATAATTTAACTTTTTGTCACCGCACTTTTACGTCATGTCATATTCCGTTCTTGTATTCGTGCGATATATCGTGTTTTATCTTTACTTATTTAATTTGTATCTAATCTTAATTTATTTGATTTGAATATATTTAATATTTAAAAAGAATAGCTTGAACGAATAAAAATATATATTTGAAACAAATAGGGTCGTAGTAGGCCGCGAGACAAGGAGAATATCTATTTGATTCAAACAGTTTCTATTTGAATTAAATATTTTTCTTTTGACAGTGTATTCATAAAGATTCGAACGACAAAGCATTCCCGAGATATCACGATAATTTCCATAAAATTGAATATCATTTCGGACGACTCACGTTGAAGAACACGAACTTCTTCGAAATCCATCTCGAAAGTGCACCCAATGAATTCTGCCTTTTGGAACGAGAGAATAATAAGAAAAGAAAAGAAAAAAAAAAAAGGAATCTCCAAGACCGTCGTGATTCTTTGGTTTTTCGTCGAGATGATTCGAAGTCCGTTCGTAAACTGCCGTTTTCACTTGTTCACTGGAATCCAACTACTGGAATAAAGGAAAATCACTCCGCGGTTGGTTGGGCGCCTATGAAAATCGACGCCTGCACCGTCGCGCCGCAAAAAAATGAGCTTGAACCAGTCATCACGCATTGTTCGTGCGTGTGTGCAAGTTTTCAAACGTGCTATGCTGGAAAACCGCGAGAAGTGAAGCGCGGGAGAAACGTGAAATGAACGCAGAAGTTATGGACGACGATCGTGACGGAACAATGAAAAAAAAAAAACTGATCACCTGCAAAAATTGGCAGCAATTTCTTTCGTTCGTCGCGAACACGTTTTTCCGTGTATTGTTGGTACCCTTGTTGCTTCTCGAAAGCAACTTCAAAAAGTTATTGTTCGATAAAGTGATTAGGTTAATTCGTTCTCGTATCATCGGCACGTGCCTCCCGAGCCGGCTAAAAAATATTACATGCGTCACGAGGACGCATCGGAGCTGAACTTCCGTGCATTTATCCACACGCTGATTCGTCATAATACAGCAGCACGTATTTATCTCCGTTTCTTTGATGCAACAAAAGACTCATCTGCCCTACTTGGTGTCTCGATTCAACGCTTTCGAAAGCGCTTTTAAGACGGAATATACATTTACAACAATCAAAAAATCATTTTTTTTCTCTTTTTTCAAATGATATAACTATATATGGCGAATATTTTACCAAAGTGCACAGATACACTTATCAGGACGTGGCTTTTTAACGATACAATTTAAAAAAGTATTTTATAAAATTGATGGAAACTTCATTTGCTCGTTGTGCAACAGATTCCAACACAAGACCATCGAACATATATTTAATGAATGTCCTATGTATACGCCGATTAGACGAAAAATATCTTCCGATTGCACATCCAGTAGTCGTACTAGACGATCTAGACACAAACAACACAAGAAATCTTGCTTTCTTTATACTCGAGGCTTGTAAGTTACGTGTATCTATGTTAGGCACTTGATATGCCAAAAACATATGCATCTAGTCGCGCAAATCTCATACAGTGTGCAAAACGACATTATAAAACAAATCTAATACATAAGATAGTTTTAAAGACAAATGTATAAAAAGACTTATAAGGTTCTAACCTTATAAGTCTTTTTATACATTTGTCTTTAGAACTATCTTATGTATTAGATTTGTTATGTATTATGTATTAGACTGTACGTAAACAAAAAGCTTACGATACTAGATATAAGATTAGATATAAGAACTAATGTTTAATATTTATATTTACTCCTATTATCTATCTACAGTGCGCCTAAAATAGGCCGAAAGGAGGGGCCCAGTAGGTTCTGCAGGAGCGCTTGAAGTACCCGTGTAGAAATATCGTCATGGATCCAGTCCGATTCGAACTAGGATCCTGGTTTCTCAATCGGGATCCAGTCGGATATCGGATCGGATCCGGGAACGAAATCTAACGCTCGCAAATCGGATTCCAGCCAATATCCTAATCCGGAACTATTAAGGATTCTAGTCAGAATTCAAATAGAAACTTGTATAGGATCCAGGCTAGAATGCCGAACTTCTAGAACAAGACCTAGTTCCATATCGAATCGGATCCCAGGGATGAATGTAAAAATCACCAGGTGATACCTATCTGTATCAGCTGGACGCTAGACGCTAGACGTTTTATGAAATGATTTATTCAAGGATCTGGAAAAAGATTGTACAATAATTGGTGCTACAGTATAATTGTCAATACTTATATATTTTAATAACAGAATTTCGAACAAAATTCTTTACATTTAATTAAAAAATTCGAAAAAAAAATATATAGACCTTGAAAGACATATTTCTTGGAGAAAAGTGATATAGGTTATTTATTCTAAGTAATTATATTTAAATTAAATAGAGATCGTAAGAACTAAGAAAATATGTATTTAATTTACTAAGAAAAATGTATTTAATACGTATTTGAAATTCTTGCCACCACGTCTCCGTCTTGTGCTACATAGTGGGCGTCATCTGAATTCCGATGAGGATCCAGACCTGAATTTTCACAGGTCTGGATCCTCCTGGAACCTGTGAAACATCTAGGCCTTCACAGGTTCAATTGCGATCTGCATTGGCCTCCTTCGAATGACAATGTCCAGTTTCTGCCATTCGGAAGGTTTATCGGAGGCCCTAACGTATTAGTATTCCCGATAATCCGTTATTAGCGATCTCTGCTCGGGGAAGAAGGCCTTTATTTTGCGGGTTGAACGCGGCTCGAAAATTTTTACTCGGGACGTGTTGATTGTCATGATCTCTGGATCATTTGGTGGATCATGATAAAGTATTCTTTGGCGGACAGAAGATCGTCCGAGAAAACGCCAAGTTTCGTTGCAACGAGATCTATGAATCACTCCGTTTTCTTAATGACGACAATTATACAATTGAGAAGAAAATTACGAGGCCGCGCGACTGGAGCATCGATACGAAATATTTAGAATTATCCAAAAAGGTGAATTTCTTCATTCGTAAGAAAAAAAAAAAATTAATTCAGTCCTGGAGCCTTTTTTTTTAACGATTCGAACGATACGAATTCCAAATTGTCAGGCAAAACAGATGAGAGAATAGATTGAGAACGAACCAAGACGACTGAACGACAAGGTGAGAGGGGAAAACGCATGAAGTGGAAGTGTGCAAACGACATACCGCTTCGATCGAGAGTACTTGTCGATATTCCGAAAGAAGAATGGAGATTGGTGAGACAACACGGCGACGTACGGTAGAGGCAGCGATCTCTCGTTACTTCGAAATACGTGTGCTTTGTTCATCCGTCCTACAATTTATCTTGAATATCATTTACGTTTATCCATCACAAGTATACCGAATATCGTCGTTTGCGCGGAAAGTTTTATTCAGCATTCAGTTCCACAGATTATGAAAAACTAGTACCGGAAGTAACCCATGGGAAAATATTTGTAATTTGTAATATACGTTATTTGTTAATGTTATAAATTATACAACGAATAGATGAAAATAAAAGTATTTCAAAATTATTTTGACAACATTTCTATGTTCAATTCGTTATAGGATTAATTTATCACCAATTATTGATGGTGATTTGATCATGTAATTAATGTATCATCAAACATTGATAGTGAAGTGATCGTGTAATTAATTTACAATGAATTATTGATGGTAAAATGACCACGTAACTAATTTACAGTCAATTATTGATTGGAAATTGTCCGTGTAAATAATTTACCATCAATTATTGATGGTAAATTGACTATATAATTAATTCACCATCAATTTTTAATGGTAAATTGACTATGTAATTAATTTGCCATCAATAATTGATGGTGAAATAATCATGTAATTAATTTACGATCAATTATTTATGGTGAATTGGCCATGTAATTAATTTACCATCAATTGTTAATGGTGAGCTGACCATGAATTAATTCACCATCAATTATTAATGGTGAATTGACCATGTGATTAATTAATCACCAAACATTGATAGTGAAGTGATCATGTAATTAATTTACAATCAATTATTGATGGTAAATTGAACACGTAATTAATTTACCATCAATAATTGATGGTGAATTGACCGTGTAATTAATTTACGGACTATTATTGGTGGTAAATCGACTATATAATTAATTCACCATCAATTATTGATGGTAAATTGACTATGCAATTATTTTGCCATCAATAATTGATGGTGAAATGACCATGTCATTAATTTACGATCAATTATTGATGGTGAATTGACCATGTAATCAATTTACCATCAATTATTTATGGTAAATTGCCTATGCGATTAATTTACCATCAATGATTTTCTGACTAAATGTGATTACGCAATTAATTTTTCATCAACTTGATCGAATTCATGATCTATAAAATGATTACGACAAAAAACAAAAAAACGTCGCACTGCGGTACGAAGTACGAGACTCATTTTGGAATTCGAGACACAGACATAAAAAAATGACTTAGTATGTCAGGGAAAGAAAAGGAGCCACGCCCGACGTAGGTAGGAACTTCGATGTTGCTTTTCGAGCGTGCATGTGACGCGAACGTTGCCAAAGTCCGCGCGATACTCTTCGAAACTACTTCAAGGACGAATTGGCTGCTGTCGTTGCTGCTGCGAAAAATGGGTGATCGTCTATGGAAATGAATTTCCAGCAGCGGTCTTACAAAACATATCTACGAAGACCGATAAGTCGTAACGACTAGTTTTACCGGTCTCTCTCTCTCTCTCTCTCTCTCTCTCTCTCTCTCTCTCTGCGTTTATGTATATGCGTATTTTTACGTGCCAATAAATTACATTTTCAGTAATACACGAACAGTCTCGCTTTAACCGCATGGTCGAGTGCCTTGAATGTTTATATGTCATGTAAGATTCAGGTAGCACGTAGAATGTGCGCATTTATTTGAGACCAAGGACGCTGAAATAGCGACGGCGTGAGATGCAATCGATAAATCTGATGGTAGTTCGAATAATGTTTATACGAAGATGAAGCGAGAATACTTCGAACCCCAGTATAATATTGTCTATCCATACATCCTGGCTGTTTCGAGGACGGTCCTTCATATCCTTTTATTTTGGGGACAGGATGATATTTCAAATGACTTTCATGAAGAAACGCGTAAATTTGTCGATAGATGACTAGTGGCTACTACGAAGACGGCCATTGAGAAAATTCTGCAATTCAGTGAATAATACCGCGTCGTATACTCGATGAATTTCAAAACAGTGAATGTCATTTCGTACAGAAACGCTGCACGTCACTCTCCGCGTACGTTGACGTTTCTAGAAAGAGAGAAAAAAAAAAATCATTCCACGCAATGTCTACGATTATCTATTGGATTTTCACTGGTAACAAATCAATATTCAAATATTCACGGGGGAACATTTTTTTTTCTCCTTTATTTTGCACTATCGCAGAACTAATTTATCCTTCATCGCGCGGCGTTAGAATTCACGAGAACCAAACCTAATTTAAATGGTTATTTAATCGAGTCAAATAATAGAGAAATTTTCGAATCAGCAATTAAACTTGAGATTAAATGAAGAGGATTGAAAATGCGTTAAGGCCAAAAAGGGCATATTTTGATTTTTTTTTCTGCGAATCCATAAAATAAATCGGAGTTACAAAATAGGGATTTTATTATACGAGTAATTGACTGTAGAAAATTAGTTTTTCACAGCGATACATGTCAAAATGGCGACTGTGCAGAATTTTTCCGATAACGGCTTTATTTCTGGGTCAACGGCCGGACCAACAGCTCCTATAATTTTTGAGTTATGATGAGACACTAAATTTTTTTCCGATTATATATAAGAATAGATATAGAAGTACGTAGGATTTTTTTAATATATTGTTTTTTTTTGTCAAAATGGCGTATTTCTAAAACAAAAAGTATAAAATGCCATGAAAAAATCGTCAGAAAATTGTTTATAAAAAAGGAACTATGCAATATAATTTAAAAATCCTACGTAGTGCCTCAGAAAATGTAATTCTAAAGTACAGTTAAAATTTCAAGTGAATCGGTTGAAATTTGTTTGAGTTATGAGTCCGGCCGACTTGAAAAATATAGTTTTGAGATAAACGCGTTTAAAGTTAGTAGAAAGTCACGACATGAATCAAGATGGGTTGCGCTAGAAATCGAAAATCGTGTACTTAGAGATTTTTCACACCCATAATCTTTGGGAATATAATTTTATAGGTAATAAGGTACATTTTTAACAGAAAAAAAATCGATTTTTGGAAAATCCTAGAGTGACCTAAGGCCTTAAGTAGCGGACGGAGTTAGGAAGTAGAGTGGATGCGAAAAAAAGCGAACTCAGCGAATATAAATGACTGTAGAGTAAGAAGAGCACGTCAGTTCTTTGTAAGTTGGTGAATGATAGCTACGATACATGAGTCACAAGAGAGTGAGGAGATGCCTGTAAGGAGGGGGAGAGAGGAGGAGGAGGAGGAGGAGGAGGAGGAGGAGAGAGAGAGAGAGAGAGAGAGAGGGGAAAGAGAGAGACGGAAACATGTCAAGTATAGGGTTACCGCTGGCATATATATATATATACATATATATATATATATATATATATGCAAGACTGTACACACCATTTTTTCGATTCTCAAATCTAAATGGCCTCGGCTTAGGCATCTGCAAACTCCTCTCTAAGCTCGTCCAATCGGACGTCGTAATTTTCGAAGTAGTCCCCTCCTTTCGGAGTTACACACGTATCGCCTCCCTCCCAATTTCTACGTCGATTGCCCCTACATGTCCTAGTCACCGCGGGTCTTCCCCTTCCCTTCACACACACACACATATATATATTTTATAGGGAGACGGAGAACACCCTATGTGTTCCCCGTGGCCCTTTTGCGACTATTCGAAAGATCGCAGATGCATTGCCTATCACTTCCGGTTGCTTGTCCTCGCCATTGATCGAAATTTCTCCTCATCGATAACTAAAGAAATAAAACTCGAAATAATGTGACGTAAAACGTCAGATGCATTTTTCCTGAAACGTTTTTCGAATATTCATTACTTGAACTTATTGAGCGTAACTTAGATATATTTTATCTCCTTCCTTTCAAATGTTCCCGTTATTTTCCACTTCTCTTATTATAAACAATTTTTTCGTTTTTTTTTCCTTCTGAAGATGAAATTCTTTTCCAATTTCCGTAATTTCTACGAAAAAGCGTATTTTTTTAATCGGCTAAGTATTTGTTTAGGGGTTATCACGCATATTGAGAACAATTTTGGATTTTCGTCGAGATTAAAATTTGTGGCAGTATTGTTCACACTCTAAGATACGGATGATAAAAGTTTGGATGAATTATCAAGCTTTTTTTTTTTTTACCAAAATTATCTTTAAATTACACCTATCTTAGGGGCGTCTGGTTACCCCCCTTAAAGTATTCCTTTCACGAACCCGAATATTTAATGATTAACTGATTTTCGTCGATCACTAAGTGAAAAGGATATCCCAGTATACTGGTGAAACTTCAAGCCAAGTTACCGAACTTTAAACAAAAAATTATGACTTAAAAAAAAGTCTAATTCATACGGCACTGTATGGAGATGTCATGCTGGCCACATTTCTATCTAACAGTGTATATACAAAATAACTCTCGATGTCTGAGATCAACTGCGCTAAGCATGTAAAAAATTCTGAAGAATCCGTAACGACAATAAAACCAGAGGGCCACAAAATGTTTAAAGAAAATATTAGATGACGTAAAAAGTTCTGGGCGTTTTTTCGCTTTATTTCGACGATGAAATTAACATAGTTAGGATTATCCGATTTAGATCAAATATGCGCCATTTTGTTCGATAACTTTTGTCTATTTTGAAGGCAGTTTCATAATTCCGCGATTGAAGAAATCCTCGTCCCTATTGGTAAAAAACTTGACCAGCTCATTTTTACAAGCCTCTCTTGAGGCCAGTTTTGTACCATCAAGAAAATTTTGCAAAAGCTTAAAAAGGTGATAATCGCTTGGGACCAGGTCTGTACTATACGGCGGGTGCGATAGAATCTCCCATCCCAGCTCTCGGAGCTTCTGGCGCGTCGTTAACGATGTGTGCGGCTTGGCGTTGTCTTGATGGAACACAACACCCTTCCTATTGGCCAATTCTGGCCGCTTCTGGTCGATCGCCTGCTTCAATCTGGTCAGTTGTTGACAGTAGAGGTCCGAATTGAGTGTTTGGCCCGATGGGAGCAGCTCATAGTGGATGATTCCCTTCCAATCCCACCAAATACACAGCAAATCCTTCTTGGCCGTTAATCCGGGCTTGGCGAGCGTTCGGACCGGCTGACCGCGATTGGACCACGATCTTTTTCGGCTGTTGTTCTCGTATGTGACCCATTTTTCATCGCCAGTCACCATCCGCTTCAAAAATGGGTCGATTTCGTTACGTTTCAGCAAAGAATCGCAGGCATCAATTCGGTCCAAAAGGTTCTTTTGCGTCAATTCATGTGGCACCCACACATCGAGCTTCTTCTTGAGACCAGCCTTATGCAAAGCGTTCCAAACGGTTTTATGGCTAATCTTCAGTTCGTGGGCAATGGAATAAGTGCTCACATGCCGGTCCGACTCGACGATTTCCATGATTTTATCGACATTTTTGACGATTGGCCTATCAGAGCGTGCCTCATCTTCGACGTCCATATTACCAGAACGGAATCGTTGGAACCACCGCTTTGCAGTTGCGTTCGATACTGTATTGGGTCCATAAACAGCACAAATTTTTTTTGCCGCCTGAGCCGCCTTTTCACCTTGGTCGTAGTGGTACTGAAGAATGTATCGAATTTTCTCTTTTTTTACCTCCATTTTGGAACGCTGTAACACACAATTGGCTTCACCAAACACAAAACTGTCAAAGAACTTATTTTGAAGCGTAATGTCACCTTTAAATCGCCGTATAGTATGACCCGATGCGATCTATACATCGTGAGATATGGCTCACCAAAGACATCTAGCGGAAAACGCTCAGAACTTTTTACTTCACCCAATATTTGAGCATTTTTTAAAACAACCTCTAATAAGGGATCCAACTGGTAATGAAGTTTCTATGGGAAAATCTGATTCCCTGCTTTTATTTACTTGAAAACATAATGTATATACTTTTCGGGATATGATACGGGATATTGACACGGATTCCCTAGAAGGGGTATCCTCATCGGAATCCAAATAGCACCCACTGCGTAGCACAAGGCGGAGACGTGGTGGCAAGAATTTGAACTACGTATTTCAAATACGAATTAAATACATTTTTTCTTAGCAGATTGAATCCATATTTTCATAGTTCGAACACTTCTACATTTAATTTAAATGTAATTCCTCAGAATAAATAACCTATCACTTTTCTCCAGGAAATATAAGTCTTTCAAGGTCTATATATTGTTTTTTTCGAAATTTTTTATTAAATGTAAATAATTTTTTTCGAAATTCTGTTATTAAAATATATAAGTTTTGACAATTATACTGTAGCACCAATTTCTTTCTTTCTTCAGATACTTGAATAAATGATTTCAGAAAACGTCCAACGTCTCCAGCTGATACGGATCGATATCTCCTGGTGATTTTTACATTCATCCCTGGGATTCGATTCGATATCGAACTAGATCTTGTTTTACAAGTTCGGCATTCTACCCTGTATCCTATGCCAAGTTTCTATTTGGATTCTGGCCAGAGTTCTCAATAGTTCCGGATTAGGATCCTGGCTGGAATCCGTTTCACGAGCGTTACATTTCGCTTCTGGATCCGATCCTAAATCCGACTGGATCCTCATTGAGAAACCAGGATCCTAGTCCGAATCGGACTGTATCCATGACGATATTTCTGCACGCTGAATTTTGGGATTCCACACTGGCGAAGCCGTGGGCAAAATTTAGTTTTTCATATAAATCCAATCTACATGAAATATTTGCAGCTTCGCGGGAGACCGGAGAAGTGGACCATAAAAAAAAAATCATTTCGCAATGTCAAAGATTAATTTTTCCCCAGTGCATCGTGTTTCCCGAGGCCTACCCAGCAGGATGGGACTCTATCCGGAAGCGATAAGTGTTCAGTGCGATTTGAGCACGTCAAAGCGCGAACGAAGAAGAAGAGAGTATTCATAAATCGAGAGCGGACGTGCCTATGGACGGATTCGGTAAACCGGGCGATTGCGCGCGCGCCAGTAGGAGAGTGCGCCTCGGACACGGAGAGAAGGCTCGTTGCCGTCTACGTGCTCGCGTTGATTGGCGTTTTGTGCGGATAGCTCTAGCGCTTTGCGCGCTTGCTCGCAGTGCCTCTCGGCTCTCTTTTCTACAAGGCTATCCTTTGTCCGAAAGTTTCGTGTGGCGAAGAGAGCGCTCGCAGCTTGGGATGCGCGGGAACCGCGTGTCTCTCTCTCTCTCTCTCTTTCGTTGCCTTCGCGTTTGGTCGCGCTCCTCTAACGGGCCCTGGAATCGGCTGCGCGATCGGCACGTCGGTGCTGCGCGCTGCTGCGCGAATAAACATGCGCGTAGGATCATTATCTCACGATCGGGAAGGCGAAACGGCGCCAAACGGGGATTAAGCGAAAACTCATACGCGCACACGAGCCTCACGAATGCCGCTACGTGTGCAAATCCTCGCGGTTTCCCATAGCTATTAGTACGTAACAAATATACGTATATTGTTGTTATGAAATTGTATTTTTATGTGCACCGGATGCTGCATGTATTTCTCATTCAAGTACGCGCATTTCTCGGCGGGGTAAAAAAAAAAATCATAGTTGCACATTGAGTAGTTTTACGCGGGAACTAATGATAAATTGATAATGTACGGATGCTTTTTTTTATATACATATATATATATGTAAAATGTGTACGGGCACATCGCGATCTTAGAGTTTAGTGGGCATTGTTTTCGCGCTACTGTTTAATCAATTATGCCGGACTAATTGAGATAGCGGTTAATTGCCTCGCTGACAGGATGTTGTAGCTGCATTCCCTCCACTTTTCGTTGAAAATACAATTTCGAAGTCGCGGACTTCCGTTGCTTTTGGTCTTTTGTTTGTATCGATACGGACGTTCGAGCGATTAAAAAAAAGAGTACGAATCACGGTTTAAGGGACTTTTTTACGATAGGTACGTGTGCAGAAATGTGACTGGGCATTCTGTACTTTGCGTCGGGATCTAGCCAGGCTTGCTTCGTCCAATTCACCGGGCCCTTTCATGGAACAGATCAGAAAGATCAAAAATTTTTTTTTTTTTATTGCTTACACTTTATGTTTGTAAATTTCGATATTTTGGCTGATATACATTGCGAGCAAGTACACTTTCACGTAATGTACAGACGGCCAGAACATTGGCATTTCGTGAAAAGTGAAGTTTTGAGAACTGTCTACAGTTGCTTTGCTTTTTGCCAGAGATGAACATAGCTAAATGACAATGTAATTCAATGATTAATCTGGTTACAAAGTAATTCAAGTTCAAAGTAATCTCATTGAATTGTATTTCATTACATTGTTATTGCAATTATTAAGGTCATATTATGAAATCTGTTATAATGTATTTTATTACAAAGTAATACGATTAGAATGTATTCAAATACATTGTAATTTAATTACATCGTTACTAGTTATGGCATAATATAGGAGAAAATGTCATTTTAATCTCTAAAGTTGGATAAAAAGTGTGATAACTTATGTCTCGTTTGAACTCCAAAATCAAAATATTGTTTAGCTATTGACTGTTTAATAAGTAAGCAGTGTTAAGTACAGCGGCTTATTTGAATTAATATATAATCGATTAATTTTTAACTCGATTAATTTTCAATTAAATTACATAGTAACTAATTAAAGTGGGTACTTGTGGTGATTGATTACTTAAGTAATCTGTTACAAAGTAATTGAATTATCAATTACAGTAGCAATTGTGATTATTAATTAAATTACTTTTTGCCCATCTCTGCTTTTTACCTACCGCATCAAAGATATTTATTATTGATTAGGATAAAACTAATAAATCTGTTGTAATTATATTTACCATTGTAAGGATTTTTTTTTTCATCGATGATAATCTACGAGAATAAAAATGCTTATCATAAATAATGGGAAGCTTTGATTTTTATAAAATATCTTTGAATGTGTGAGTAAAAAGACGTTTTTTGAGTTTGGCTGAAATAATTTTGAGCTTCTGACGAAAACTCAGTGATATTTCTAATCGCCGGACAAGTTCCCATTGGATAGATCTTTGAAACGGTTCAAAAGTCGAAAAAAAAAGGTTTTCAACCTTTTGGTCACTTTTCCGAAATCACAAAAATCGCGAAATTTCAAACAGACGTAGCGTCGGTAATATTTGAGTGACATAAACCTAATAGGAGGTTTTATTAAGGATTTTGGTACAGTCATAGAATGCCGTTTGATTCATCCCCATATCTCAATTAGTGTTCCCGGCAGGTCCACTTGAAAAATTGGCAAAAAAAAAGGAAAGGGATGTAGAAAAAATTCGCGAAAATCGATAGTCCTTCTTTGAAATTTTGCCAAAAATCGAGAAATCATCGTAGCTCGACGAATCAAACGACATTTTTTAGAGCAAACGATTGCAAAGGGAATGCGCACAACGCGGAGTTTCAGACCGAAACGGAAAAAGCGTGAGTAGCAATTTAGTGAAGAAACTTTTTTTAGCCGTGTTTGGACATTTTTTTTTCTTTATAGTAAAAAGATTAAAAATCATAATTTTTCCCTCTCCTTGTGTTTTCACCCCCGAATAGGAATTCATTATTCATTTTTCCCAAACCTCATAATTTCTATCAAAAATCATGAAATGCATATGAAAACACGTTTTCTCCAGGCACTATCGTTCTCAATTTCGGGTTCCTCCGAAGGTTCTCGTTGTAGACAAATGACACAAATTCGTTATTATAATAGTGCAAAAATTCCAAGTATCCAATTCGCTCTGAAGTTGATGGAGTTCGTTCGTTGATTCGATAAATGAACAGATTTTTCTACAGTATTTCTAAAATTCCTTAAAGCTCGATACCATGGATTCACAGTTTACATAAATTGATATCATTCAAGGATTTTATTTCGGGTCGACCGCAAAAGAATAATTAAATGATGTAAGCATTGGCCATATAGCAATGTGGTAAGATCAGTAATACGGGCTTTACGACGAGAATAAGAGAAAAGATTTCGTCAAAAAATTCTTCCTCGTTGGACTTTACTTTGCTTTCTCTTTTCAAGGATTTTCCTCATTTTCGTCGCTTCCGTGGGTTTGTCCAAGAACTAAAAGGAGCCAGGAAAAAAACGGCGCTTCCGTCGGGCTAAAGTGAGTCTTGTTCCGGTCACGTGTGAGCGAGCAAAATCAGAGTGGAGCCAGTGGAGGACGAGGGCAAAAAAGGTGCAAATCTCGTCGTCGTCGTCGTCGTCGTCGTCATCGAATCTTGTGCCGCGTTCTTTGTCGAGAAAAGCTCACTTGGACGAGAGAAGCTTCGCCAGAAGTAGTAATGGATCGAGCCTTTTAGGCGCAAAGGATGAGAGGGAAGGACAAAGATGTCGTTGAATTATCGTGGACACTTTTTTCCGTGCTCCGCGCGAGAGCGGTAACGAGTATAAGCCGATGAATTATCGAGACATCTTTCTTTGCAAAGCTGCATCCCACTTTTGTCACTAGACTCAACTGTCGTCGTAATTTCTTTATACCTTCGCCCTAACTTGGCCTCCATCAGGATCCGGCTCTGTAAGTTCCTATCCTATCTTTTTTTGCAACGAAATTCAATATTTCAGACAACTCGTACGATTCTTCGATACCGAATTATTATCTATAGGATAGAAAGGGTCATGTTGAGCAGTCGGGTAAGTTGGGCAATCGAAATATTTGAAAAACTAAGCACCGCACGCGGGTGCATCAAATGGCGGAAAGAGAGGTATGGGGTAGGAGAATACATCACGCCATCGCTCATTGCCATGCGGCGCACGAGACGGTAACACGGGACGGTTCATTATTTTTGCATCAAAAAGTTCAAAAAAACGTGACTGAAAGATTTTCCTCTACCATTGTATGAGAAAAAATATTTCAAAGTTCATTGCAATTAATTTTAATGCTTCTAAACCTAACTAATTAACAAGCAACTGTTGGTTTATTACTGCATTGTACCAAATTATGTTGCATACGTCTGATTTTTTTTATGCAATTCTTACTTTGCCCAATTTATCTCATACTCGTGCTTAACTTACCCCACTATCGGGGCAGGTTGAGCGAATACGGCCTTAGTCATTTGAGAGCGATTATCTGTGAAACAATAAGGATAACAGGAATTTCGTCTACAGACTTTCTTTTCCCAGATAAATTTCCTATCGACCAAAGTAGGTTTCATTTTTATACGGCAGACTGTTAAGGAATTACAGGGCGATAATTCCAAACTTGCTCAAGATGCTCCTCCCTACCCTACGCATAAAACAGATGACAAAGGGAAATTGTATTTCTTGCATGTATCAACTTGAAACTTGGTATAAATATTCTTTAAAACAAATTATAAAACTGATGTTTTGAGAATTTTTTAAAACATCCCCTAAATAGGGATGCAACGGGGTCCTGAAGTTTTGTATGGGAAAATCGAACTCCATGCTTGTATCTCAATGAAATTTTAAAGATATGTTCCTTAAAGAGCGCAGAGGTTCACTAAGAAAGGATTAGTTTCTCGCATGGTCATCTATATATGTGGCCCGTTCGAGAGTATCGAGGGGCCAAAATTTGAATGTGCAGAAACATATTGCAACGCCATATAGTTTCGTAGACTACAATGACATTGTATGCTACTGGAGTTGAAGGAAGGTACTTTTATACTACTATTTCATTAATTACCAACCCTTACCTCAGTCAGTCAGTCTACCATCGTGTCTGAGAAATATGACACTCTAGCTTCTTTCTTTATTTCATACGTTTTTTTCTGTTTTGTTTATCTCCTCTCCGGATGAAATCCTAAAGTCCACGCGGACGAAGTCACGGGCAAAAGCTAGTCGTCGATAATTGCGCTCACAGAAAAGCAGAATAATGTCATAATTGGCGTGTTTTTTTTGTTCGTTCAACGCAAGGCAAACGAAACCCCCGACTATGCATCATCCTCTAGGATGTTGTTCGATTGCGACAATTATATAGATGACGCGAGGCTCCGCGTATGCCACTTTTCCTTGCGACTATCGATGCTTAGTCAATTTCCACGCGATGACGAAAAATAATCCTCAACAGTTGCCTCAGTCTAGCAAGCTAGCTATGTGGATATACGTGACTTCGAAAAACGAAGAAAAAAATTCGTCATCTATAGTGTGCGTCATTGAATTTTTGTTGCGTGAGACTGCAAACAGTAACGAGATTGTATTTCTTTTTTTTTTTTGCAGTGCAAACTTTTTCGATAGTTTGACAGTGAAAAATATCACTCTCTTAAAATGTTCAAAGTTCTACCGTTCGATACGTTTAATACGAAGCAGGTATTTTTATCGTATGTCTCCTAAAATTAGGAGAGGAGGGATGCTTACTGAAAGCATATATTTTAAAAAAAACTCTTCTACGTTGCTTCCGAAAATTGTTACAAGTTCCAATTTTATGATTTTTTTAGTGTAATTCGTGCAAACTAGATGGCGTTGGTTGGATCAAAAGTTGTTCGAAGTTCGCTTGTCGCGAGATTGCAAGATTCGACTGTGCGTGAAGTTTGTCAAAATCGAAAAAAAAAAATAAAAACGACAAAAACTACGTGTTGGTTTGGGTTTGCTTGGACTAAAACAAGCAAAGCATTTGCTTGAAAGCATCCCATACATCAAAAAGGAATATCACGACACAATGTAATATCTCTCTCATACTCCCTTTATTGCTTTATAATTACCCCCTGATTAAACTTTTTAAAAACTGATTAATACTTGTTTTTTTATTTACTAAAACCTACCATAAAGACAACTATATTTTTAATTGCTACGTTGTTGTGTTGTGAAGGGTTAATATTGCAATAAGTTAAACATTTCAAGATCAAAAATGTGAGATGAATTAGGGACAAATAAATTGTCTTATTGGTAGATCATAAGCTCGTAGAAATTAATCTGGATATTCAATCCCTGCAATGAGTCAGAATATTCAAGATTAATAATGTAAGATGAATTATAGACAAATCAACTTTATTATTGGTAGACTATAAGCTCGTACAAATCCATGTGATTATATAAATCCCTAAAAAAGTTTCCCAAATGTCAAGACCTGGGAACCACATTCTCGTGTCGAAAAAAAATTATTATATCTGCCCCAATCCATGAAAGTTGTCAGGTCTTTTTTCAGCCAGAAATTTTCAAATGTACGAATATCCAAGAACCCAAATATACAACTCTTGCTGCTTCAACGAAATACAATTAAAGATGAATACTACCCGTGGCTATGAACTACTAAAAATAGACTTTACGGCTACTGTCAAAACGACATGTTGCCATCTATGAATAAACCAAAATAAATATAATATAATAATAATAAATAATAAGATAAATAAAAATAAATATTCCAAGCCCAAATGCCGGACACTATTCAACGTATTCGACGCACGAGAGTATAAAAGTGCCAACAAAAAGCAAACCACGCGTTCGAACAATATACGAAAATGATCCCGCCCCCTCCGTCGTACGAAACACGTAGACTAATTTTTTTTCACCGCGTCTGAAAAACGCGTGTTCGCGAGTCTGGACCCTTTAGGTGTGTGCACAAAGAAAACACAGAGGCAAAGACATAGCCCGTCTCTCAGTGAGCTCACTTTTCTCTGGCTTGCTTGCTTGCGAGCGGTGCAGTAATCGGATATCGCGCTTATGTACATCCTCGAATGCATATATGTGAGCCGACGTTGCACGTACGAAAAATGCATCGTAGTTACTTGTGTTTGTACACGCATACGAAAGTTTATATATGCATATAGATCGTTAGCATAATGCTGCGCCGTACAGAAGTCGGGACGTCGAGGGAGGGCAGGGATGACGCGACGGTGACCCATTTATCGCTCTCATACATGAGAAAGAGAGAGTGAGGGGGGGTCGAGGCAAGAGAGGGGGGGGGGGGGGGGGGGAGAGGGGATAGCGTTACTTCCTACGAGCAGGCGCGGGAGCGGTAATGGTGATGACATTGTCATAAACCATTAAGACATTAATTTCGCGAATGCGTCCGCGAGCTTGAACATCCCGCACATCTACAGGACATGTTTGTGTATAGGAAGCAATGTCGCAGGCTTCGATCGATCGGGGACTTGCATCATTACACCCACGCACGCACACACATATATAGGGTGACAATTATGAGGTGGCCGTGTATTTCTTAAGGGCCTGGCTCTCCGACATTTCGCGACCGAGATAAATATATTTAGTGGTTTTTCAAGGCCTCTTCGAAAGAAAATATAGCGCATTTTTTTTCAGATGAGTAGTGTTTGCCAGTAAAAAATCAATATTCTATTTTGATTTTAACAGAATGACGATAATAGAATATCGAATACGAAAAAATCCTACACATTTTACAAATTGAATTAATATTCACTTATTCACTTTAGAACGCATCTTTGGTAATTTTTTTTCTCGACTAGGGTATGCACATTGGAGGCTTTCGAAAGTGTTTCGTATTCGGAATTTGATTATCTTCATTCTGCTGTACTCGAAATGGAGTTTTGATTTTTTTTTCTAGAATGCCCAATTTTTTCTGTCAAACCCTACTCATTACAAAATTAAGCTGTATTTTTTTTCGAAGTAGATATGAACTTTTAAAATATTTCTTAGGTATAAGTTTAGCAGTTGGATGTTAAAATACTCAAAATTCGTCGTTCATATTTTTCAGATTAGAATGGACAACTGCCGCCAGAAAAATTGTGTTCCTTTCCAAAAGAAAATGATCGAAATCAGCTATTTTTTCGTTGTCGACATGTATTGTCCCATTTATTAATTTTTGAAACAGGTCGTTTATTCTTGAGACAGCATGGTCTACGAAATTGCCTTTATGCAAACATGATGGTATTTATCTAAAGGTGATTTCGAATACATTGGTGTGTACTGTTGCGTATTGGGACAAAAGGCTCCCATAGGAGGTCCTCGAAGTCGAGGGTCTTCAAAATCACCTTTTCCGATATACATTTACGTCTCATCTGTACCTACGGGTTCCACTTCCTACCGCCTATCCCTCTCGCTGGATGTGATGAAGGCATCGTGTTATCTAGATATATATATATATATATATATATCTCTAGATAACAATTCCGGGTTCCTATATACACATACGGGAACCCGGAATTATCAATCTTCCTCGCTGTCGCGAGAATCTCATGCCAGGCTCACGTTTGTGCGTCATCTTCCTCCTTCGCGCGATTGTTCAGTCATTCGTGAAAATGCAGCCAAACTGCGATATTACATATATATAACATATGAGGAGAAAACATCTATATTTGGAAAACATCTCTATACAAAAAATCTATATTTGGAAAAAATTAAGAATAAAAATTTTTCAATTCAGAAAAAAATAGAAAGAAAAATCTTACCACAATGGGTCTCGGGGCAAAAATTGCTAAACTTATAATATTTTTTTCTTTTACAAAAAATAAAAAATTCAAAGTAACGTTGTTGAAAAAATCGCGTTTTTTTTCGAAAAACTCAAAAATAATGTTGAAGATGAGTTTGAATATTTTTCAAATATTTGTTTTCGTAAAGAACATATCAAAACGAAGAATAAAAAAAACGATCTTAATGAGTCCATTTTTCAGAAAGTTATGAGCATATGAAAAAAAAACGGGCGATTTTTTTTTAAATTCACTACGTATTTGTGATTATGTAAAAAAATTTGAAAAAAATCACACAAGCGTTTTAAGATGAAAACAATAACATATTAAAGTTTCAGTCAAATCGAAAGGGGGTGGGCCGGAAAGTGGTCGATTTAGCGTGGAATGCCCCATATATATATATATATATATATATCAGATGAAGTAAAAAGTTCTGAGTGTCTTTTCGCTTTATTTCGACGATGAAATTAACGTAGTTAGGATTTTCCGAATTAGATCAAATATGCGCCGTTTTGTTCGATAACTTTTGTCCATTTTGAAGGCAATTTCATAATTCCGCGATTGAAGAAGTCCTCGTCCCTATTGGTAAAAAACTTGACCAGCTCATTTTCACAAGCCTCTCTTGAGGCCAGTTTTGTACCATCAAGAAAATTTTGCAAATGCTTGAAAAGGTGATAATCACTTGGTGCCAGGTCTGGACTATACGGCGAGTGCGATAGAACCTCCCATCCAGGCTCTCGGAGCTTCTGGCGCGTCGTTAAAGCTGTATGCGGCCTGGCGTTGTCTTGGTGGAACACAACACCCTTTCTATTGGCCAATTCTGGCGGCTTCTGGTCGATCGCCTGCTTCAATCTGGTCAGATGTTGACAGTAGAGTTCCGAATTGAGTGTTTGGCCCGATAGGAACAGCTCATAGTGGATGATTCCCTTCCAATCCCACCAAACACACAGCCAAAACCTTCTTGGCCGTTAATCCGGGCTTGGCGATTGTTTGGGCCGGCTCACCGCGATTGGACCACGATCTTTTTCGGCTGTTGTTCTCGTATGTGACCCATTTTTCATCGCGTCACCATTCGCTTAAAAAATGGGTCGATTTCGTTACGTTTCAGCAAAGAATCGCAGGCATCAATTCGGTCCAAAAGGTTGCGTCAATTCGTGTGGCACCCATACATCGAGCTTCTTCTTGAGACCAGCCTTATGCAAATGGTTCCAAACGGTTTTCTGGCTAACCTTCCGTTCCTGGGTAATGGAATAAGTGCTCACATGCCGGTCCGACTCGACGATTTCCAAGATTTTATCGAGACTTTCGATGATTGGCCTACCAGAGCGTGCCTCATCTTCGACGTCCATATTACCAGAACGTAATCGCTGGAACCACTGCTTTCCTGTTGCATTCGATACTGTATTGGGTCCATAAATAGCACACATTTTTTTGGCCGCCTGCTCCGCCTTTTCACCTTGGTCGTAGTGGTACTGAAGAATGTATCGAATATTCTCTTTTTTTACCTCCATTTTGGAACGCTGTAACATACACCTGGCTTCACAAAACACAAAACTGTCAAAGAACTTTTTTTGAAGCGTAATGTCACCTTTAAATCGCCGTATAGTATGACCCGATACGATGTATACATCGTGAGATATGGCTCACTAAAGATATCTAGCGGAAAACGCTCAGAACTTTTTACTTCACCCAATATATATATATATTTTCGCGAACGAAAAAATGCCTTTAAATACGAAATTCCCCATCGTTCTGTCATAATTGCCACCCGTTCGCGGGACTTTACGTGTACGACCGAGTCAATCACGAATGCAACATTTTCGTCATACGGATGATGAGTTTTGAGTCCACAGAAGGATTGATGATACGATAGTGTGGAGTTTTGTACTCCTGGACGTTTTTAATCTTTATATTTTGTTTCTTAAGCTTACGGTATGGGTTTTACGCGAACAGAGGATGAGGAGCTTTAAGGTATTCCTTTCATCAACCCGAATATTCAACAATTACCTGATATTTGTCTACGATAAACTAAAAATACATGCCACTGTACTGGTGAACTTTCAAGCCAAGTTATCGAACTTTTAACAAAAATTACGACTTAAAAAAAATCGTCTCATTTATACGGCACTTTATGGAGATGACATGTTGGACACATTTCTATCTCATAATTTACATACTAAATAACTGTAGATGTCTGGCATAAACTGCTTTACGCATGGAAACATTTTTGAACATTCTGTAACGAAAATAAAAACGGGGGGTCACCGAATGTTCAACGAAAATATTGATAACTAGGTTTAACAGTTGTAACATTCTGCAGTTGCGGAAAATGTTTAGTTTTTCTATACATAAATCCAGGATTTTCCAAAAATCGATTTTTTTTGTTAAGAATGTACCTTAGACCCTAATAAAATTATATTCTAAAAGATTATGGGTGTAAAAAATCTCTAAGTACTCCATTTTCGAATTCTAGCGCAACCCCTCTTGATTCATGTCTCGACTTTCTACAAACTTTAAACGGGTTTACGTCAAAACTACATTATTCAAGTCGGCCGGACTCATAACTCAAACAAATTTCAACCGATTCACTTGAAATTTTAACTGTATATCTAGAATTACATTTTCTGAGGCACTACGTAGGATTTTTTTTATTATATTGCATAGTTCCTTTTTTATAAACAATTTTCTGACGATGTTCTCATGGCATTTTATACTTTTTGTTTTAGAAATACGCCATTTTGACAAAAAACAATATATCAAAAAAATCCTACGTACTTTTATAGCTATTCTTATATATAATCGAAAAAAACTTTAGTATCTCATCATAACTCAAAAATTATAGGAGCTGTTGGTCCGGCCGTTGACCTTCCAGAAATAAAGGCGTCATCGGAAAAATGCTGCACAGTCGCCATTTTGACATGTATCATTGTGAAAAAATAATTTTGTATAGTCAATTACGTGTATGATAAAACCCCTATTTTGTAATTCCGATTAATTTTATTGTTTCGCTGAAAAAAAAATCACAAAATAGGCCCTTTTTGGCCTCTAGAGTGGCATAAGGCCTTAATAAAAGGTACGACGATACCTTTCTTTTTTATTCCATATAACAGCCTTGTTAGTGAAAAAGAAGAAAAATAATTCAACTTTTTTTCACCGTACTTTTATGAACCTATATTCTTTTTTCGTATTCGTGCGATATATCGTGTTTTATCATTATTTATTTAATTTGAATAAATTCAATATATAAAAAGAATAGCTTGAACCAATAAAAAAATAGATATATTTGAAACAAATAGGATCATAGTAGGCCGCGAGACAAGGAAAAAACCTATTTGATTTAAATAGATCCTATTTAAATTTTTTTTTTTTCGCTGTGTACCCGATTCTCGGAGAAGGAGGCCTTTATTTTGCGGGTTGAACGCGGCTCGAAAATTTTGACTCAAGTATCTGTTGCGTGAGTGCAAAGATATCACTTGATAGAAGTCTTCTGAGGGTGACTCTTCCATAAGCCCTGTGTTAAAAATCCTGAGTTCAACAATTTGTATCACTCTTATTTAGTCGTTGATCTTATCTGAAACTTCGCATACGTGAATATAGGTACTTTATTTATGATATACTGGCATTTTTTTTTTTTCGGAGCTGAGACGTTCGTGACGGATCCGCGTTAAAAAAAAATTATTTTCAAAACTATACGTTTATTTATTGCAAGGAATGTTGTGGCCTAACGAAATAACGTGGATACACATACCAATGACTACGCTGCAAGAGATTATAGACAAGAGTGGATGGTCGACTGAATGGAGTAGTATGGACAAAGACGCCAATGGATCGTACACAAATGTATATGCGCCCGTGTATGTGTGGATATATATACCCAACTATGTACATATTCCACAATGGTAGACTCGACGTTGATCTTTCCCTCTCTCTCTCTCTCTCTCTCTCTCTCTCTCTCTCTCTCTCTCCCTTTTCCCCTCTCTGGCTATCCTACCTCTATTGCAGCTCGTACACGTGCACTTCCGAGTTCCGGCGTACCAGCACACAGTCGCGCACACGCTCCGGGCATTCACGAACTTGCGCCTCTCTTGCCTTCACGATATATAAATGAAAAGATGATTTTGAAGACACTTTACTTCGAGGACCATCCTCAGAAGCCCAATAATCCCATATTCTTGGTTACGCAACCCCCGTGTCTTCAAAATCGCCATTGGATAAACGTAAGCATATTTATAGAAAGACCTCTGCAATCCTAAAATCCTTTTTAGGGACAATCCTTGGCGTGACTACTACCCTAAAGGTAGTAGTCTCGCCAAGTCGTTATTGTATAGATTTTTTATTTATTTTGAAGACTCATTCAGGACACTATTAAATGATTACCTGCAAAATTTCAAAAGGATTCACCGTTCCGTTTTCGAGATATTGGCAATAAAAGATTTCATGGTTTTACACGTGTTCTTATGGGGAGCATTGGAAAATTTTCCATTTTACGCAATAACTTTGAAGCTTTTCTACAGATTTTTTTTTTAATTCTCAATTACAGAGGAACATATGGCAAAGTGGGTAAAAAAGAATCATACATTTTAACCGTCTAATTTCAGAGATATAGCGATTTTAATTAAACAATGTCTAGCGACAATAGCGCCACGAAGCGACTGGAGCAGACTAGAACTAGATTACAGTAGTGTGTGCATATCCGTATACGCAGAGTATCTACGCTCTATCTACGAGTATCTACAGAGTAACGCGCTTCGGAAAATCATCATTTCGAAATTCTATTCAACCGATTGACGTCAAAGTTGGTATAGACCTTCAATATATATCCCTCTATCGTGCCTACCTTGGGCATGGCGAAATTGTTAATATTATTTTTTAAAAAGTTTAACTTTGAAAAAATTGTGCGAAAAATTACGTTTTTTTTTCAGACGGTCGCCATTTTTTTTTAAATCTTAGTCACTCGCAATAATTCTTATTGATCAATAAAATTGGTTTTATTTTTGTTTCAGATAAATGGAAGCTTTGGAATTGTGTCAACTGCCTCAAGCCTTTTTCCTCGGCAATGTTTAGAGGCCCGTAACTTTTCAATTTTTATTTTTTTCGCACAATTTTTTTTTCCAACTTCCTGCATCATCAATAAAAAGACTGTTATACATGTATACTAAACATATTTTTGTTTTTTTCTTTTTTTACATCAAGCCCGAAAAAACGCCCGGAAATAAGGTCTTCTTTGATATTTTTAGTATACATTTATACAGACTTTTTATATATTGGGTGAAGTAAAAAGTTCTGAGCGTTTTCCGCTAGATGTCTTTAGTGAGCCATATCTCACGATGTATACATCTCATCGGTCATACTATACGGCTAAAGGTGACATTACGCTTCAAAAAAAGTTCTTTGACAGTTTTGTGTTTGGTGAAGCCAGTTGTGTGTTACAGCCTTCCAAAATGGAGGTAAAAAAAGAGATAATTCGATACATTCTTCAGTACCACTACGACCAAGGTGAAAAGGCAGAAAAATTTGTGCTGTTTATGGACCCAATACAGTATCGAATGCAACAGCAAAGCGGTGGTTCCAACGATTCCGTTCTGGTAATATGGACGTCGAAGATGAGGCATGCTATGGTACGCCAATTGTCGAAAATATCGATAAAATCATGGAAATCGTCGAGTCGGACCGGCATGTGAGCACTTATTCTATTGCCCAGGAACTGAAGATTAGCCAGAAAACCGTTTGGAACCATTTGCATAAGGCTGGTCTCAAGAAGAAGCTCGATGGATGGGTGCCACACGAATTGACGCAAAAGAACCTTTTGGACCGAATTGATGCCTGCGATTCTTTGCTGAAACGTAACGAAATCGACTCATTTTTTAAGCGGATGGTGACTGACAATGAAAAATGGGTCATACACGAGAACAACAGCCGAAAAAGATCGTGGTCCAATCGCGGTGAGCCGGCTCAAACGATCGCCAAGCCCGGATTAACGGCCAAGAAGGTTTTGCTGTGTGTTTGGTGGGATTGGCAGGGAACCGTCCACTATGAGCTGCTCCCATCGGGCCAAACACTCAATTCAGACCTCTACTGTCAACAACTGACCAGATTGAAGCAGGCAATCGACCAGAAGTGGCCAGAATTGGCCAATAGGAAGGGTGTTGTGTTCCATCAAGACAACGTCAGGCCGCACACATCTTTAACGACGCGCCAGAAGCTCCGAGAGCCTGGATGGGAGGTTCTATCGCACCCGTCGTATAGTCCAGACCTGGCACCAAGCGATTATCACCTTTTCAAGCATTTGCAAAATTTTCTTGATGGTACAAAACTGGCCTCAAGAGAGGCTTGTGAAAATAAGCTGGTCAAGTTTTTTACCAATAGGGACGAGGACTTCTTCAATCGCGGGATTATGAAATTGACTTCAAAATGGACAAAAGTTATTGAACAAAACGGCGCATATTTGATCTAAATCGGATAATCCTATGTTAATTTCATCATCGAAATAAAGCGAAAAAACGCTCAGAACTTTTTACTTCATCGAATATTAATATTTTTTGTTGTTTTTTAAATTAAATCCGAAAAAACGCCCGAAATTTGGGTCTTCGTAAACGTGTTCAAAACGTGCGTTTCCCATGTGGATATGCGTATGCACACATGTATTTGTTTGTCAAGGCACCCGAGAGCTTCGCAACATGCATAACCGCAGCAGTATCTGTATTGTCTTCGCAGACACATCGTGAACGTATCCAGTACGCATACTGCACAGTGTGTACGCGTTTGTGTGTGCGGGTGATTGCTTACGGTGAATGCGGGGCGGATGGATATGTGGTCGTTAGCAAGTTTCATTGGGGCGACGTTGCGACGACGGGTGTACCTATGGAGCACGAAGCTCTCGTGCTCTCGATGCTCCTGTCGGGATTGAAGCCAAGAGGAAAATTGAAATGCCCGTGTATGTACACGGGAGTAGCAATATTTTGAGGCATTATATTCTGCTTTGGATCAATGTATTCAACGGTCCTTTTGACGACGCCCTAATGTCAAAGTCGATCAATGCATTTGGCGCTCGATGCAACAGATCGATCAACCAGAATGTTTTTCTGGTGATACGGGCCTCTTCGGTACTTTTATTGTACGGGTGTAGTCCATAGAAAGAAGAATATATAACGAATTAATTATTGAGAAAATTTAACTTCAAGTTAAATTTTTCGAATAAATTAAATTGAAGGTCAATGTTTAACTTTGAAGTCTTAAGACTTTGTAAGTATTGAGTTTGAGGCTTAAGCTTTAAGTTTTTAACTTTAAGTTTAAGTCTCAATGAAGGCTAAAGACTTTCAAACTGAAAGTTAAAAAAGTTTACTTGAATAAGTAATTTAATGTAATTTAATTAAATAATTAATG
>OZ010719.1:7284741-7352241 GCA_963932345.1 Ophion ventricosus | reverse complement strand
GATTAGTTTAGTGGTCGTGGAAAAAAAAGAGCAGGGTAAGAAATGATTGGAAAATAGGGAGTCGGCGAGTAGGAACGGTCGTTGAGAAAGGGGTATGTATTAGCAGGGATAATCCTCGTCAATTTGCCCCACCCCTTAGTAGGGGAGTCTCTCTCTCTCTCTCTCTCTCTCATCTATTCCGTCGGTTGGGTATAGCGAAAGCTCCCCTTCTCATCGTTACACACACACCTTATGGGATTTCGCCCCGGAACATCCCCCTCCCCCTCTCCGATTCGCGTTCATCCCTCTCGCCGTTCTAGGTGCGCTTCTGCGGTGCAAGACGCGCCCTTATCGTCCCCGCGCCACCTTTCGTCGAAGTGAGGTCAATCGTTGGAGGGATTTCGAAGACGCGGAAGACCCATCCCCCCACTTCTTGTGCACTTTCTCACCCTCTAACGCGCGGCCATCCCACAGCCCTTTCTTGCCCTCCGTGTTGATACTTCCTTTTCTTTTTTCTTTTTTTCCTATTGCCTATCTCGACCCCACCACGACGGCCACTCAATGTCGTTTCATTACGCATCCCTCCATCCGCTCATCCTTGAGCCCCTCCATCCATAACGGCCCTCCGATCCACTCGCCCCATCGCGGGGATGCTCACCTCTCGCCTTTCTCGTACCATTTCTTCCCATTTTACTTTTTTCTTTACCAACCCCTCACGCCATTTCTTTCGCTTGTTTTTTTTTCTCCACTCCTTCGCTCCCTGCGCTTCTTTTTTCGGCTTCTTCCTGTTTTCAGTTATTCTTTTTGTCTCTCGACTCTCACCCGGGAAATTCAAAGCTCTCCCGATGCACACCCTCGTCTCTCGGATCGTGCCGGAGAGTTGCTCGTCCCCCGTTTTTCGCTCTCCAACGGGATCCATGCGAACGAGCGGAGCCCTCGAGACCTTCGTGCTGAGGCAAAAAGGCCAGCTAACATGGAAGGAGGAAGACGCGGAAGCGCGGGGGACCAAGAGGGCCGACAATGCGCCTCGGTAAAACACGAATGCCCACGAATTTTTATTGTTGCCATTCTCGCTACCTTTTTTATGCGGCTTTTAACGATCACCACCCGCTCGTTCGGCCGCGTTCTCCCTGACGCAGCTGCGTTTTTTCTTCATCCCTCTCTCTCTCTCTCACCCCCTCACCCGGCCTCTTTCCTCATTCCACTTATTTTTCTACGCGAAGCCCGATACGGCGAGTATACGGAAGCAAGGGGAGGTTGGGGGGCGGGTGCACCAAAGGACGAAGGGCGAGAGGAGCCAGCCGAAGGGCGTGCTTCTTTCCTCGTAGCTTTATCGACTTTATTGTATTTTTAAAAATCGACTCCTTCCCCGCACCCGGTATGCATTGTGATGAAACCACACCCATGGTAAAAAAAGAGCTCCTTCCATAAAATAAATATGGCTGGTGAAACATACGCATATATATATATGTATATATTTATATAATATGAAGAAACGATATTTCGAACCTGGTCTATCTACGTCATATTGGCCTTTTAGATTCTAGAGGTTTCGATACCTCTCCTCAACATTTTTCAAAACGTATTGATGCTGGGAACAGGAGGATTTTCGAAGTGACTGGGTTGACTCGATTGCGGTGTACACTACGTTGGGTATAGGGACACTGAGCTTCTATCAGGGTGCTCCTCGAAGTTGAATGCTCTAAAAGTCACAGGTCCATCTATTTATGCGTAATTATGAGCTTAGGGAAGTAAATGTGGCGATAAACAATGGTTACAAAATTGCATAATTGGCGATCAAAAAGTACCTCGTACTATTCGAAAAGATAACAAGAAATATACAAATTATAATCATTTTTCGTTACGTAATAATTGGCTACGATAATTGGATTGTTCTGTCCCGACGAGAATTAATATTGCAAATGTGTGTACATAAACAAAGAATAGTCATGGAGAATTACTCGATAGAGCAACGCATCGAAATTGTGAAAATGCAATGTGAAAAAATGCAGTTATTGCAGACGAAGTTTCATGAAAGGAAGGAATTCATTACATACATTTTCTAAAAGGAAAAGTGTATACCAATGATCGACAGACCATTCCGGAGCTCAAGGAAGCAATTGGACGCATCATTAATAAAATTAGACCGCAATTATGTCGAAATATTGTTGAAAATTTCGTCAAAAGAATGAATGTTTGCAAACAGGGACGAGGCGGCTATTTATCGGATGTGGTCCACACATAATCACCATTATATTAAAATAAAAATATTCGTACTTTTCAAATAAATAATACGTTTTATTAATAAATTTAAATGTCAGGTCATTTTGGGATGACCTTCATATATATATAAGTGTATGTATAGAGAGGTACAATTGGTGACAAAGAATGCTGACATTCGAAAAATAGCATTATTGGCGATAAAAAAATATTTCGTACTATTCGAATAGAAAACAAATCTACCAATTATAAGAATTTTTCGACGGCCATTGTCTATGATAATTGGTTTGCTCTATTCCGACGAGAATTAATATTGCAGATGCTTGTCCAAATATATAGATATATATATATATATTTGCAGATCTATATTCGTAATTTTGCGTTGTAATTCGATATCTAAATATGGACAATAGTCAAGATCGTGTTGGATATTGGCGCGCGTATCGTAAATATATACGAAGCGCATGCATACGGGGATGGAAACACGCGTGCGCCACGCCAACTTGCGAAATTCAAAATTGATTTACGGATATTGTAACCGCTAGGTATTTCAGTGCAAAGTTCCGGTGTGCAGTGGCGGGGGCGCACAAATTAATAATGTGGCCGGACACGCGTCCGCTTTCCAACGCATACACGCGGGCTACCGAATTTCATGAATTTCTATCTATTATCGGGCGTTGAACGATGAATTATCGGAATCGCGATGAGCTCATTCATTAGCCACAATGTGTAGCGATGATTGTTTGTTTCGCCCATTGAATCCAAACGATCGATTAATCGGCAAGATACGAGAAGAAAAAAAAGTAATAAGGAAATGAAGCTTTGAATGTTAGGTACAAAGAGCGAAGAGAGAGGGAGAGAGAGAGAGAGGGGGGGAGAGAGAGAGAGAGGGGGGGGAGAGAGAGAGAGATAGAGAGAGAGAGCGAGGGGGAGAGAGAGAGAGAGAGAGAGAGAGAAAGAGAGAAAGAATACTAATTGCTGAACAGACACTGTATTTACCTATTCTACTTCGTTAAACCGTAAGATTTGTCGTGAGACGCGTGACTTCCGGTGCTATCGAGATTCGAGCCTGCCACGATCGCGAATACAGCATAAGTGACAGATACATCCTGTTGCTTCTTGTGCTCGATCGTCACGATCGGTTCGCCTCCTCTACGACGTACCTCTGCACTAGATGCGTAAAAAAAGTGCACCCCGAGATGCTCATCTACGTATTACGAAACATTCGAATGATCTCCTTAATCATCGGACTTTTTCGATTGATAACACGCGCCGCGCGGCCTTTACTATCGCGTGACTTGTTGATGCAGCTTGTTGCTGCACGAGTCGCGTCCGATTCGTCGAGTGCCACCGAACAACGCGGCACCGAGATTCCCGAAAACCTTTTCCATCACCGAGTATTTCATAATTTTGGAAATAGAAAAATTAATAGAAAAAAATTTAACTATTCCGCACGAAATTCACAACTTTCTTTGTCTCGTAGGGGACGAGATTCTTTCCAGTTTCCGGTACAACCATCCTCCGTCCATCTCCACCTCTTATCATAACTACCGTCGTAACTGCGTCTTCCACCACAAGACACTACCAAGGAGATGCGCGACCGACCGAGTGACAGATCGATTGATTCATAAAGTCCATCGATTCCGTATAACTCGTCACGTTCGTATAATCGCTATGCGGCGTTGCACTTTTTCTTTCTTATCGATGCAATTTCAATTCATTGCTTTCCTTCCATTCTATCTTTTCTCACTTTTGTCATATGTCTTGTGTCATTTTGACACGTCCGACGTCTCATCATCGAAATACATCGACAGTCCGATTCATTCGCCGTACAACCGAATTCGTAGGAAATGCGAGTGTGTGATCATCAGAGAATGCATCTGTTGTGCTTGGCTGCCCCAAACAAGAGCTCAACGTAATGATCGTTTCGAACTAACAAAACATTATGGAGAATGTTACGATTGTTGCTATGTGTGCAGTATATATATTATAAAGACATATATATATATATATATATATATATATATATATATATATATATGCGTGTGTGTGTGTGCGCGCGCGCGCGCGCGTGTGTGTGTGTGTGTTCGCAGACACACACACAAACACCGACGCAACATACACATACAAACACACACACTCACAACACACACAAACAGACACGCACACACACACCCTCGCACGCACGCACGCACACCCGCACATACACCCGCACACACACACTCACGCAATACACACACCCACACACACGCATATATATATATATATATATATATATTTATTTATTCATTTATTTATATTAATATACATGTAGATGTACATATATATATATATTTTAAAAAATGGTTATCGTGGATGCTGCACACGGTCCCGTTTGACCACAGCGGGCAAACACACCGGCGGCCTTGTTTCCTGCCTTTATGGCGTCCTCCCGCCCCCGGTCGCGCCGCGAAACCGACTGTCGTCGTTTCTTCCAATTCGCACACGAGAATCCTCCTCTCCGACGTTCAGAGAGCCCCTCGTCTCTTCCCCTGGCGTCCCTCACGCGATGCACATCCGTAGGTGTGTGTGTGTGTGTGTGTGTGTACACGTACATATATTAGTTTGCAGTCTGTCCCTCTTGGCCTCGCGTACTCCGCCACGTTTACCCGCTAAGTCCCGCTATGGAGCTCTCGCTCTCTCTCTGTTGCTCCTTGAGGGTTTATCCTACATTCTACATCCCTCCGATCCTCGTTTCCGCTCACCGCGCCCCTTCCCCCGAGCTTTCGCGAAACTCACCCCTATTGTTACCCCTATCAGGCCAGTTTCACCCTTCCGCCGAGACGCACGGAGATCCTCGTTGATCGAGCGTTAAAAATAGGAATTTTTGGTGCTGGATCGCTTAGGTGCATTGTTTGAAAAGGAAAAGAGAGAGAAAGAGAGAGAGGAAAGGAGAAAGAGAGAAAGAGGATTCAGGAGAGAGGAAAAGAGGGCGGAAGAGGGTGAAAGAAAGACTTTTTTTTTACAACAGTTAAGGGATCTGCATAAGCTCGGAATTTCAAAAATTCGATTTTTGCACTGCATTGTTTTATAGCGCAGGACTTTAGGATTAAAGTTGTTTCTATTTTGTTGTCGAAAGTAGAACTTTTTTTTCCTACAGTCTGCCATTCTCGTAATTGTCACAATTTCTAAAAAGTATCCGTAAAAATGTTTTATTACAAATTACCCTAGTTGCCAGAACCAACTATTTATGCTTGGCCATGCTGTAACGTTGGTACTATGTTTAAATAATAATAACTTCATTGCTTGTCATCATTTTTCAATTTAAAAGAAATTGAAGCTCAGCAGGACCATGTATTAATTATGTACAAACTCTCAATCTTGTTATCCCAATATTCGCATCAGAAAAAAAATATTGAAAGCCGATCTGTTTTTGGGCCCCAAGCTTATACAAACCCCCTAAGAATTTTATGAAATTTTTCACATTTGGTATGGACTTCAAGCGCGTAATCGCGGTATATTGGAACCTATGCACGGATGCAATTACAAAAACTTTGATCCTAGTAACAAGACGTTTTACGAAGTTCCTCAGTTCGTTGGCGAGTACAAGAAGTTGATACGAACGGATCGAATTGTTGCACCGATATTAATCTGCGAGGCTGATCGCAAAGCTCGTTGATTACAATAATGAGCATTGACGCGTAATCTGAAATAACAATAGAATTCGAGGACTAATTAAAGTTGCCGACGAGGGTTTATATCAGACTCGAATTATGAAGCCCGATCGAATCAATTTTCAATTTAACGAAGAGTCCCAAGAGAGGGGCAAAAAAAATAGTCCCTGGGCTGAGGAGACGAGAACGAGAGACGGGAAATTGGACGAAATAATTCACGAGGGGTGGCGGAAAAAGCGAGGACTAAAGTTTCGGCTGAAACGGGGTGATGAAGGACGGCGGGAAAGGGTTCGAAAGTATGAGGCAGCGAGGCGTGGGAGGGGAGCGGAGCAGCGAAACTGTCGCGCAGTGAAGGGAACGGCGTTGGAGGTAATGGTGATGGTGGTATACATCGAAACATGAGAAGAGAACGACGAGCGAAACACCTAGCGTTTTATTCCTATGCAAGGGAGAGAGACAGAGAGAGAGAGAGAGAGAGGCTGAGAGCGAGTGTCTTCAGGGGGTTTTGATCGAAGAAGGGTAGAGAAAGTTCGAGACCCATTGGTGGGGGAGATCGTGAGGGGTTTTCGCGCGCAAGGGACTGCTGGTGTGTTTCCACCGCGTGTGTGTGGCGCACGCGGAGTAGTGCATCGCGAGCCGAGACGGGAGCGGTGGTGCAATATAAGAGTGTGCAAGAGTGAAATAAAAATCGCATGGAACGAAACGAAACAGCAGCTAGGGAAGCTCGGAGGTGGTAGTCGAAGCGCATGGAAGGATGGAATCGTGGGAGACCAGCGAGAGGAGGGTAAATTTGAAGGAGTAAAGCCGAAATATATATCAACTTCAACGGGAGAGACAGAGAGCGAGAGAGAGAGAGAGAAAAGAATTCTGTAAAAAGTAAGGTCGAGAGAGAAAGAGAGGGTCAAAGAGAGCAGCCGTGTGCGCGGAGTGAAAAGAAGGGAGACCTACACAGAGCGAGAGAGAGAGAGAGAGAGAGAGAGAGAGAGAGAGAGAGAGAGAGAGAGAAAGAGAGGGAGAGAGAGAGAGAGAGAGATGGCGACACCGCGGCGAAAAAACAAGGACAAAGAAAAGGTTTCGGGCGTCGCCGACGTCGGGGGAAGTTATAACGGAGATGGCGTGTGCGCCAGCCGGTTGTCCGTGGTCAAGGCACGCAGCTCGTACATCAGCGCTACACGCACGCACCACCTGTACGTGTATACGCTTCTCCTTACTATCGTAAGGGCGCGATCAGCCGACTGCGAACTCGTAATTTGGCGCGAGGTTACGATCTTTTGTTCGCCAGCTGTCAATGAATATACATATAGTCAGCGCTAGGGGTGCCGCGGAGCTTCGCGAGGGTACGCAAAGCTTCTTTGGCCAGGGTGGGGAGGCAAAACTTGGTCGGCGACGTGAGGGAGCGCGGGCGAGAGAGAGAGAGACACATAGAGTGAGAGAGAAAGCGTGAGGGGAAGGAGCAGGCGAAACGGGTGCGACGGAGCGTAGTGGCGAAGAAGGGGAGAGGGCAAAGAGACGAAGGGGAAGTAAGGAAGGGGGCGCCTGATATCGTCGCGTAGGGGTGAGTTTATAGAAGCTTCTGATTTTCCATCCCCGAACTGCGGCAGCCTCAGAATCAACCGAAACTCACTCTCTTCAGCTTCCTTCTACTCCTTATCCTATTCACTTCTCTCATATTTATCTTTGTCTCTGTCTCTTGCTCCTCTCCTCCCTTTCTCCTATCCTCATTTCGTTGCATCTTGAATCATGATGTCTCTTTCAGATTGGTAATTTGGTGTCTGGTACATTCTCCGAACCTTTCTTTGCTGATGATCTTTACCTTGTTGCTTCACGTTCTTCGGGATTTGTCACTGCACGCATTGTGGGAAAAGGTCGTACAAGGGATAATCATTGTTTGAGAATATTTGAAGTTTCCAAAAAGAAAGTTAATATATTGATAATGGGATTTTGAAAAACGCTGGGTGGAACGTATTTCGGAATGTGGGAAAAGTGGGTTGAAGAGTTTTAGTGCGTAACGAACAGGGGTGACGATATAATTTTGAGCGAGCGAGAGAGAGAGAGAGAGAGAGAGAGAGAGAGAGGGAGAGAGAGAGAGAGAGAGAGAGAGAGAGAGAGAGAGAGAGAGAGAGAGAGAGAGAGAGAGAGAGAGAGAGAGAATGAGGCAGATAGATCGAGATACAGTGATTGACAGCCAGAGAGAGAGAGAGAGAGGGAGAGAGCGAAGGAAAGCAATGAAAAGGAAGAGAGTCTGAGAGAGGAAATCGAGTCTCTGTACAGAGAGGATTCGGGTTTTCAACTGGCAACAGGTCTCGCCACGAGCTCACGGTGTGCCGTCCAGCTTGCTCGTGCGCTGCAATCCTCGCATAGGAAGAGAGTGAACGAAAGAGTGAGTGAGAGTGAGAAAGAGATAGAGTGACAGAGAGAGAGAGAGGGGGGAGCGTTCTATGTGTGCTACTACGAGAGGTACTATGTTCCCCTGGCGTCTATGTATTTCACTATATAATATATGTATATATATATATATTTATATATGTGGCACATAGCCACGTGTATCAGGACTATGTCCCGCAGTGGTTCACTCCCGGAGCGCAGACTCCGATGTGAAATGCAAGAGGGAAGGTTAAACCGGGGATGGAAATAGATGCGAGCGATTCAGAGAGAGAGCGAGAGAGAGAGAGAGAGAGAGAGAGGGAGAGAAAGAGAGGAAATGTGTACGTCGCGTTGCAGAGAGTGCATCACGTGCAAGGGCACGGTCGCGGTCCGATGCAAAACTTCGAGCGAAAGGCATCGAATACGAATTTGGTTATATCACGAATATTATAGAATTGTTATACAGAGAGCTGTAACCTCGTAACGTCAGCGCGCCAATGTTATCGGAGCCGCGAACTTTTCCGCCGGAAGTGGAATTATAGTAGCGGATAACTGGTGAGTTTTCTAGGAAGGTCAACGATAAGCCATAACGAAAATAGTTGATGATAAATTTAGGATCTAAAGAAGATGAAGGAAAACAAAATTGAAAAACAATTAAAATGAAGAAAAATGAATGTTTTGGATGGGCGCATAAGCAGGGCCCCTTTCGGATCATTAGTGGACTAGAGTGGAACTTAAAAAAAATAAGCTATGATTAATTATTATATCCAACGAAGAATTGGAATGAAAAATTTCTCATTAGTTTTGTAGATTTAGATATTTTCACATTTTCTCTGAAAATTCGCGGTTACGAAAATTTTTCTGCTAGTTACATTATTCTAAATTTTTGTCAATAATATTTTCTTCAAACATTCGGTGACCTTCTGATTTTTATTGCCGTTACGGATTCTTCGGAATTTTATGCATGCTTGGAGCAGTTTATATCAGACATCTAGAGTTATTTAGTATATAAATTATCGAATGGAAATTATATCAAACACGCGAAACATAGAATTTTTTTTTCAAGTTTCACCCCTAGATAAGGGTGGGTCCAGGTGGTCGAAAATATTCAAAAATCATTCTAGGCAATTAGAGCTGAAGTGTGCAATAAATTAGAGAAGATTTATAAAATGAATAAAAATAAAAATAAACACGTTACGTAGCAACGATGCAAACTTCAGGCCAATTGTTATTCGTTATTTTGCTGATGTTACTGAAGCGCAAATCGGTAACGCATATTCGAAAATAAAAGGGCTCATCGGATAGTCGTACTTCGGACGAATGTGGATGCAACAACACGTTCTCATTATTGCATAACTAGGGACGACAATTAATTCATGCGCGAGGTACACAAGCACGTTGGGCTTTTTGAAATACGCTCACTTGCGATGGAATTCAAAGGTCACCAGAACTTTACGCTATATTAAAATATTTCTCCCGCACCCTTTACGCATACACGGGGCGTGGGGGTCTCATGTTGGATATCAACGCATTTGGCTGTTTTGAGGACGGTGCATGAGTTTTCTTCATACGAATCGTTGATTTTGGGGACAGGATAGTTCTTGAAGTGAACTCTTTATAAATGTGCTTACATTCGTATGAAGATGATTTTGAAGACATTGCTGTTAATATTGGGCTGAGTATGGGGAGAACAGGCGACGAGGAGGACGATCCTCGACGTTGAAGGCCCTCAAAATCAACTTTTCTCATATTTGCAATGGATTTAAAAATGTGTTTAATTAATTTAATATGTAATACATATTTATCCGGCACATGTTAAGTTTCGACAGCAAAATGTGGCACAATTCGGCAACGCTCGTCGTAAACGCCAGTTTTATAATTATGAGTGTATTTATGAAAAAAATAATTTTCCGCGCGATAATTCAGGAATAATGGTTGTAAAATAATTATTTTAAAAGTTCAATTTGTCGATTCGACGGGTGAAAAAAAAACCTTACTGGATAAAATTATTAGTAGTTTTATACTACTTTATTAATAGTAATATTACGCACATTCGGAGATGGGCACTCCGTTGATTAATGTATAGAATAAAAGAGTGAATTTCTGTCGAAAAAGGAAGAGTGAATTAGTGCACGGTAATTTGTGAAATTGATCAGCTGGACATTGCGGTAATGAAGGTGCTCTTCTGTACAGAGGAAAGATATTCCTCGCATCAAGGAAATATTTAATTTATAAGTAGGCAACGAAACATTGAGACGAGATATTCGAATATTTGATTGTTCCGAGTATTCGTTGTTTCGATGGAACAAATCATTTTTAGAATGACCTAAAATTTCATTTTTTCAATAAATAATTCGTTAGCATCCTCTGTCCGTGCACAAATTTGTTGGGGAGTCCCCAGATCCTACCACGTCCCTATAAGGATTTGATAGGGACGCCGCACGTAGGGAATCCACATTGGAATTCAAGTGGATACCGCGCTATTTTCCGATTGGAGTCTTTTGAGAATTTTTTATTGGAAATTCTCAGCGGAAATTTGTTGGCATTCCTAAAAAAAATATCCTTTCGTGATCCCGTGCACAAATTTGTTGGGGAGTCCCAAGATGCACCTACATCTCTAAAGTGATTTGTTAAGGACACCGCACGTAGGTAGTCCTCATTGAGATCCAATTAGATTCTGCATTATTCCCCGATCAATACCGTTTGAGAATTTTTACCACGTTCGAATCGAAAATATGTGAAAAGTCACGAGAAAACAACTCGACATGTTGAAACATAACCTGCACGCTTCGTCAGCGTGTACGTGTGTGCTGATATTATGTCAAAGTGCAGAAAGATAAATAACAAATGATAACTAAAGTGTATTTTCAGTCATGGGATTCAAGTCGATTAAGGTATTACTGGATGAACCGTCGGGCAAAAAGTTAATCCAAAATGGGCGAATCGTAAATTTACAAGTCTAGATCACGTCGTACATGTTTAGCCTTACAAATAGCTAATTTAATAATAAATTAACACTTAGAAATTTTAATATTCCAATTTTAATAATAATTGATGTCAAATTGGTCGATATTGGCGTGTGCTTGATTGAGGTTTTGTCAGTGACTGTAGATCTGTTTCAACTGTCCGACTAAAAAGTTTCTCAATTTTTTTATTTAATTAATACGTTCAGATCATCTTATTATTATGAATAATTAACAAAAAAGTCAATGTATATTGAGTTCAAAAATTTTCAAACCCAAAATTTTCAAGAATTTTTGCGATTTTTTAATATCCATCCAGTAATACGTTAATAAGATATACTTTTTTAAAGCGATTTATACTTTTTTAAGATAAGACTTATACTATTTTAACATCCACTCATTTTGTATATGTATATGTGCCGTTCAGAAAATTCAACGTACAATTCGGTTCGATAATGTGGCAATCCTCTAGGCTTCAAACTGAATTCGTACATTGGATTCCAATGGGAAATCCCGATTAGAATCCAATGCGGGAGGGTGACGTTTTAGTTTAGGAATCCAATGCGATGACCCATTAGATCCCTAACAGGCAATAGAGACAAGTATCGGAATCCATTTGGATGCCTACGAAATTTTTTACACAAATGATGCGCGGATCCAGTCAACCGAAGTAATTTTATTCAGTGTATATTATTAACTAGATTATATGTAGTGACGTAGCAAAATGAATGTACTCACCAACTACGAATACCATATTCTTTGTCCATCGCAGCAATTCCCTCCTGATGTGTCTGCGTTCCTGTATGCAGCGAGCATAGGGGCACTCCGCCATTTTTTTAAATCACATCTTAGGATGTGTGAGTTTTTTCGCCTTTCTCTCGTGTACCCGCGTGTGTAGGACACCTCGTCTCTTCGCTATATCCTCCGTCCTTTTATTCCTCTTTTCCCTCGCCCCGTTCTCGTTTTCGTCGACGCCGCCGTCGTTGTCGTCGTCGTAGTCGTCGGCGTCGTCGTCGTCGTCGTTCTCGTCCACGTCCTCGTTTTCGTTGTCGTCGCCGCTTCTTCTACTGACGCTGTATCCAATTCTCTCCTCTGATTTCTCCACGTCTCGTTCCACGTAGGATCACTCGTGTCACCGTGTTGCTGCGTCGCTGCGTACGATGCACTTTTTTCCTCGCTCGACGGGGACTCTCTCGTCTTGTTTCTCTTCCGTTCGCGGCCGAGCTTTCACGCCGGGAATGATCCACGATTTTTTTTCGTGCACTCCTTTGCCTCTTGCGTATGTCTCTTATGTCATACCCGGCTTACGTTTCGGACAATTTCGAAGCCGGCTGAAGAAAATGCTTTTTTAATTTGAAAAAAAAAAAAGTAATTTCTCACGTTAAAATTCTCCCCAGCTGATCATTTTTTTTCTTTCAAATGTTTTTTGCTCTTGTCTTTCTTCGTTCTTCCTACCACTGGCCGCGAGCTCTCGTGTCGGTGGTCGATAGCATTGATGAGGAATAACGTTGAGGATTCGCGATAAGGAACTCCGATTTTTCGTTTCACGTTTTTTTTTACGTTTGGCCGATTTCGAAACGTTTTTTTTCCTCTTTTATTTTCCTTTTGTCCTTCCTCGAGGCATTAAAATTGAATTGGATCTCCGTTTCCTCTTACGTATCCTTCGGCTCGTCCTTTCCGGTGCGAGGGAGCAAAGGCAAGAGAGCGAGAGAGAGAGAGAGAGAGGGGGGAGGGAGATCGAGCGGGCGAATTAAGGCATGAATGAACGGTGAGTATACTTCTCTCGTTTTATGTATCAGCGAGAAAGATCACGACGAGTGTTTGTTTCTTGCCCGATCTTCATTTACTCGGACGAGATTACGTTCCTCACGTTTTATACGTGACTCACGCGCGTGTGTGTGTGTGTGCAGCTTTACGTACGTGTGTGTGTGTGCGTCAATCACTCTTCTAACTCGCCAGTCTTCCTCCTAAATTCCATTATTTTTCCCTTTTTTATCGATGGGAGCACCCTGCTCATATGGGTGATCGCGTGGGTGGGTAGACTCGGTGCTCCTCGCCAATCGAATGGTCCAACGAGCAAATATATCCTGGTACAATCAAGCCAGGCCACCCTGATTCTCGGCTAAACCGCCGACTTCGCGTCGCCTGCTTTGCTCTCGTCGGCGGGCTCAACGGATCCCTCTCTCGGATCTGCAACCAAAATCATAAAGCTGCCGATTAGTTTACTCGAGCTTGAAATATATATATATATATATATATGTGAGAAATTTAGATCGGGTCACTAGCTGAAAGGTAGGTCGATAAACGACTTGTATCATTTTCACTATGTCTTAGATAAGCGGAAATCTTTTTTTTAAATTTATTGTGAGCTATAAACAATTTATTGATAACTGTTAATTGATATTAAGGGGCTATTCTACTGTGAAGGCTCGAAAAATAAGCTATTTTTTAATAATTTTTTTTTTGAAATCTGTTGCATGTGTCGATACAAATTTTTTTTTCGCTTAAAGGTACACCCTTATAGAATAGAAAACATTTTTTTCGTTGCATATAAATGTATATTTATTCAACAATTTATAATCGTGTAAAGGCATGAATAAAAGTTGGTCGCTGGCGTTGATGATTTGCGCTCTCTAGGTAATCTAGAATAAAAAAATTCAAAAAGATTCTTAATCTGTATGAGTGTCGCTATCGCCCGAACGAGAATTATTTAAAAATATTAGTTTTTACTTATACTTTCGCTCGAATAATGAAGAAAAAAAAACGTGTGTTTCGAATACTTTTGCAAAAAACGACGCCATTTTGTTATTTTGAAATAGAAAATAATAATTCTAGTTCGGGCGATAGCGACACTCATAGAGATTAAGAATCTTTTTGAATTTTTTGTTTCAGATTAGCTGGAGAGCGCAAATCATCAACGCCAGCGACATACTTTTTTCATGCCTCTGCATGATTATTAATTGTTGGATAAATATACATTTATATGTAAGAAAAAAAAATTATTTCTATTCTGTAAGAGTGTAACTTTAAGAGAAAAAAAGTTTGTACCGATGCATGCAACAATTTTCGAAAAAAAAAATATTAAAAATAGCTTATTTTTTGAGCCATCACAGTAGAATAGCCCCGTAATCAATTTGGTTCGATAAACTTTTCATGTTTGGGTACTTGATTGGATAGTTAAAATAATTGGATAAACAGAAATAATTAAAGATTGACAACCATTGTCTGTTCTTAATGTCAATCCCATTTGATATGGTTATTTTAAACTTCTGTGTATTTTATTGGGTATATAGACGATCCATGATTCATGATTGTTAATTGATTTTTAGCTCTCTGATTTAATACAGGAACTTTCGATTTTTGGGAACTTGATTGGATGCAGAGGTTATTATTAATAATCATCGTCTGTTTTTAATCTCTGCCCCTTTTGATAGATCGTTTTCTATTTTTGGGCCTTTTATTTGGTATATAAACGATCTATTATTGATCATTATTAATTGATTTCAAGCTCGCTAGTTTAATAAGGTAACTTTCCCTTTTTGGAAATTTAATTGGATACAGAAATTACCAAAGATTAACAATCATTATCTGTTCAATCTTATTTGATACGGTCATTTTTTACTTCTGGGCAATTTATTGGGTATATAAACGATCTATTGAATAATTGATTAATTGATTTGATTTGATACTGTCATTTTTCATGTTTTAATATTCCATTGGGTACGTAAACAGTCAACAATTAATAATTGTTAATTGTTTTCAATACGTTCAATTTTGAAGGTAGGTAATCGGGAGAAAGAACTAATTGTATCAGTAGAAAATGTTTTGTTTTACTAGTACAAAGAAATTCTTTCAGTCCCGTAATATTATTAATAAAATACGATCAAATAATAGAAGAAATGAGAGTAATTTCCAGATCACCATATCACAATGAAAACACTGTTATCCGTACATCGTTGTTTGAAAGACCGTGAATTATTGCGCCCAAGAGCGCATTAACATCTGCTGAAGATAATAATGGTAATAACGGAATATTTATTATTATTGGTGAGGCATAACACAATTGTCCGATGCGACAATGAGTCATAACTGTTTCTTTGTTGAATTGCATTGAATGCAATCTCGTTCGAACAGTGCTAAAACCGTTCTCGAATATTTTGAATCATCGTCGTGTCGAGTGGACGAAGAAAATCGATTTGAAGTTGGTGATTCGTGGTTCTCAAACGTATTGGCCCGATTTGAAGTATCCAAAGCCGAGCAACAGGGCAAAGGGAGTAACGAAGATGAAAGTGTCAGTTGATGATACAATCGTTCGTTCCATTATCTTGGCAGGTAGGGATAAGCATCAAGCTGCTGTTACGAGACGAGAAGAGCACGAGTTAATTCAATTGGGACGTTGAGCGAGTGACTGATAAAATCCTGCATTTCAATACCGTAAAACTTTGAACGCGTGCATACAGGATTGGTTACTCACACGAGGTGGCCTCGTGCAGAAAAGGAGGATTGAAAGCGAGCGAGAAAAGCTCGTGTACATAAGGTGTGGACTATAACGTGTAGGGAGTTGGTCGACGAAGTGGATGAGGGCGAAAGAGGGAGTGCAAGAGAGAGAGAGAGAGAGAGAGAGAGAGAGAGAGAGAGAGAGAGAGAGAGAGAGAGAGAGAGAGAGAGAGAGAGAGAGAGAGAGAGGGTGAGCTAAACGGCCAGGCAAAAGGTACCCAGAGAGCGAGAGAGAGAAAGAGAGAGAGAGAGAGAGGGAGACGATAGGTGGACGTTGGACAGTCGAACGGTCGGTGGACAAGAGTTTCATGGAAGGGTGCGCGGGGGTGGTACACCGCCTTGCCAGCCCTGAAAATACGTACAGGGGTAGATTCGCATAGAGGAAGGAATGAGCTGTCGTGGAGGTGGTGCAGGAGAAAGGGGTCGCAGAGAGAGAGAGAGAGAGAGAGAGAGAGAGAGAGAGAAAATGAGTGTGCGAGAGAAAAAAGGTGGGGGAGAAGTAGGACCACAGGGAAAGGGGAGCAGAGTGCGCCTAATATGCAACAGGAGAAAAAGAATTGGCGATCAATAGGTAGTAGCTGGTAAGCGTCCTTTCATTCACCCCTACCCTTGCCTCGCCACGATGTGAGCGAACTACCCTCGTCCTTTTTCACCTGCAGCCTCGCTACGTACTATCCTTTCTCCCTTTACCGCTGGATCTTCTTCCTCATCCCTTACCACTTGCACTCCCTTCTTTCTTGCACGTCCTACGTGTCCAATCCTCTTTTCTTCCTCCTCGCTCGCGTTGGGCAAACTCGCGCGGGGGAGTACGCGGGTGTGCGCGCGCCCGCGCGCACCGGCAGACTTTGAAAAATTGGTCTCTTCGTTCGACGAGAGATCGGGAAGCTCGAGGGTTGTCTACGTCGGTATTTTCCTGCTTTCTGTATCACAGTCATAACCACTGGGACCTTTGGCTTTCTCGAGCTTCTTTTCTCTACATGTATATCACTCTTTCGATTTCTTTCGCCCGTCGACATTGCCATCATGCCAACTCCCCCCCCCCCCCTCTTCCGCCCTCCCAAACGACCGAGCTGAGCGCTTTCTTGCCTTATCTGTACGAGCTTGCTTTGGGAGAACGAAAACACCGGAAACGAAGAGAAAGAAAAAAAAGAGCGCGGGAGGGAAGGAAGGAATCGACGCGAGACAAAAAAGAAGAAAAGGGAAACGCGAGCGAGTCGCTCTACCACCATCCTAAAGGGATGGAAAAGCTTTTTTCACAGCCGCGTGTGTCGCAATCACGTACTTCACGAAGCATTCGCAACATTGACGGACTTCCAGCGAGCGTGTACATTTTCATCCTCCACAATCATCGTTTTTTTTAAACTTCTTTTGTACGAAACGAAATATTTTTATTTGGAAACTTTCCGTTCAAGTTTCTTCGAGGATTTTATCCGAGAATCTCTTTATCGAAGATTTCATTGAACGAATGCTGGGAAAGAAATTAAAAAAAAAAAAGAACTTGAAGCTGTCTCGATCGCTGGAACAAAGTGACATGGGAAGCGTCACCGAACATCGAAAAACACATCACATGTGAGAATAGAGAAAACGTGGTAGAGAAAAAAAAAAGAATAAGGAAGTAGACAGAGACGGGGGCCTTCGAGGGACAGGAAAAACCGTGACATTTGCTGATATTGAAATATTCGTCAATTTCAAATGCAAGCAAGAGTCCGATTGTCACAAGGAAATAACAAACATTAAGGTATTCCTTTCATGAACTAGAATATTTAAGAATTAAATGATTTTCGTCTATAATTAAGTAAAAATACATTTTAGTATATTGGTAAAATTCCAAGTCAAGTTATGAAAATTTCGACGAGAAATTACGACTTTAAAAATCGTTTAATTTATGCAGCACTTTATGGAGATGACATGCTGGTCACATTTCTATTTAATAATTTATATACTAAATAACTCTATAAACTACGCTAAGCATGTAAAAAATTTGAAAGATTCCATAACGACAATAAAAACAGGGGGTCGCCGAATGTTTAAAGAAAAAAGTAATGATAAAATTTAGAGAAATGTGACTAGCAGAAGAATTTTCGTATTTTGTAACATTTATGCGAAGTTTTTCGTTCCAGTTCATCGCTGGGTATAATGATTGATTGTAAATTATTATTATTAAGGCCTTAGGCCACTCTAGGATTTTCCAAAAATCGATTTTTTTTTGTTACAAATGTACTTTAGCACCTATAAAAGTATATTCCAAAAGATTAAGGGTATGAAAAACTTCTAAGTACTCGATTTTCAAATTCTAGCGCAACCCCTCTTGATTCATGTCGTGACTTTCTACTAACTTTAAATGCGTTTATCTCAAAACTACATTTTCCAAGTCGGCCGTACTCATAACTCAAACAAATTTCAACCGATTCATTTGAAATTTTAACTGTATATTTAGAATTACATTTTCTGAGGCACTATGTAGGATTTTTTCATTATATTGCACAGTTACTTTTTTATAAACAAGTTTCTGACCATTTTCTCATGGCATTTTATACTTTTTGTTTAAAAAATGCGCCATTTTGACAAAAAACAATATATCAAAAAAATCCTACGTACTTATATAGCTATTCTTATATATAATCGAAAAAAACTTTAGTGTCCCATCATAACTGAAAAATTATAGGAGCTGTTGGTCCGGCCGTTGACCTTCCAGAAATAAAGGCGTCATCGGAAAAATGCTGCACAGCCGTCATTTTGATATGTATCGCTGTGAAAAAATAATTTTATATAGTCAATTACGTATATAATAAAACCCCTATTTTGTAATTCCGATTTATTTTATGGTTTTGCTGAATAAAAATCACAAAATATGCCCTTTTTTGCCACTAGAGTGGCCTAATGATTCCAAAGGGCCCTAGCTTATGCGCCTACAAAATACGTCCCTCCGAAAAACCGATACCTTAATTCGTTTCGAAGACCATGAAAAAATTTCCATTTCCACCAAGTAACTTTTTTCCGCCACAATGTGTAATTAGAAACACTTTACCAAATATTGTGTAACAAATGACATTTTTCCCCAACAGCGGTAATTTCTCACCGCGGAACGACCGATTTTTTGGTGTAGGTCGGGCTTTTGGCCAATCGAAATCGTATGGAAGATTTTATGTACACGCGCGTGTCTGGTTTTTTTGGAGAGCGAGAGGGGAAACTAGGGAGGACGAAAGAAGGAGAGTGCGTGAGAGAGAGAGAGAGAAAGAGAGAGAGAGAGAGAGAGAGAGAGAGAGAGAAAGAGAGAGAGAGAGAAAGAAAGCTTGTCCTCGCTCATGTGGTTCGGACTATCGCCCAAGCGCAAGCTTTCGAGTGAAGGCGCCGTCGTTGGTGTCCTCTAACCATTTGCTTCTCTTTCTTTCTCTCTCCTCCTCCGCCGTGTGCTTGCACTCACTGCTACACCCTCTGCCATCCCTCGTCCCTCTTTCTTCTCTTCGGACGCGCCGCTCGCGTACACGACAGAGCCAACGACGTCATTGAACCCTCGGCGCGGTCGCGAAGGGGAGACGGAGAGAGATAGAGCAAGAGCCAGAAAGAGAAAGGGGAAAGAGAGAGAGAGAGAGAGAGAGAGAGAGAAAAAAAGATAGAGATATGCGAAAAAGAACGAGCTAGGGTGAGAAGGGCGGCAGTCAGAGGCAGGGGAGAAAGAGAGGGAAAGAAAAATCGTTAGGAACTCGGTAAAGTCTCTTAGGTCACTCGGACTGAAATGGCGTGGCGAGCGATTCGTGTGACCCTCCCGTGTACACCTACAACCAAATGCATGCATACGTGCACTCATGCATTTATATATATTACATATATATATAAATATATATATATTATAAATACACGTACGTGTATAATCGTGTACATATGCATCTGGCCGTTTGAGGACGGTGCTCGAAGTAGAACGCTTCAAAATGACCTCCCCCCCCCCCCCACACACATGTATATGTATATGGGGTGACTCGAAAAGTGATATCTAGAAAACAAAAGAGAAATCTTGATACCTCGTATCAATACCTTTTAGAATCAACCACCTGTACGTTCTACGATCTTTTTTGGCTTCCGAGAAAGGAATTTTTAATTATTCCTTTTCGAGTTTTCCCGTAGCATAGGATTTTATTTTTTTTCTCTTTGACGCATGCACTTTCTTCTTAGAACGTTTTGACCCTTCGCGGCCACATGTTCTGGCTATAGCACCCTGGTCACAGCGGGGTCGCAATGACCCCAGCCATGTTTAAACGATTGCCGCGTTGACCGTATCGTTCCGAATGACTCATAAAAAATGCAGGATATTAGTTTGAACATTCTAGAATGTGGCATTCTTGGTATTATATTTTTATCGAATTTTAAAACGGCGGAAAAAAATCAGCAAACGGTCAATGCATAAAGGAAGGCCTTTTTTTACTAAAAAAAATCATAATTCTTGCAATTTTCAATTTTTTAAGGTAATATTTTAGGGTGATACTCTTGAGATATGATAGTTTAAGGGAAAAAATAGCTCCATAGTGAGCGTTTCAAAAAAGGTGTTTATTCTTATATCTGAGGAGCCATTTCGGAGTGAAATAAAGAATGATAATCATGAAAAATGAGCGATTTATTATAAAAAGTGACTGCCAACAACTTGTAACTTTGGCTTAAAGTTGCGCTTGGGGTCATTTTGACCTCGGGTGACCGCGGACGATTAAATGCGATTGTGAGTCACTCGGACTAGTATAAGTATTTTTTTTATCATCTAAAATTCAGTGCCTGATCTTTGCAAAACGGTTTTTTAACTTTTAATGAAAATCTTCGGCACTTGCGGTGGTGTTCATCTGGCCATTTATTTATTAATTAGCAGTGCACTTCATAACGACAATACACACACAAAAAGGAAAAATAAAAAATGTTTTTTTCTTCGAAAACTAAAAAAGATCGGAGAACATACATGAAGTTGATTCGGATAGACATTTCGGTTTTTGATTAATTTAGATTGATTTTGATTTTATCAATTGATTGATTGATCCGAATTGATCAAATCGGGATTTGATTTTGATCAATTCGGATTGATAAGAAGCGTCTAGATTTTTCTTTTGGACCTCATTTTTCAACCACCCTGTATATACGTTAAAACAAACAAAAAGTTCACGTATAAATTTCTCGATTATGTATTCGTTCCCGCATAGGCCTGCAACTGGTGAGCTCGAAGGCGAAAACTCAGTTCATGCGAATTAGCAACTTCGTGCGGACGTCACGAAAGCCGAGTGACGCTTAAGGCCTGTTCGAGGCCGAACAATCGCCGCCGAATAGTTGCACCGATGACATTGTTAGGCTACCGAGTACAAAAAAAAAACAATCCTTTGCCTTCTTTAGAACGTAGAGTATAGGCGAAGATAATGAAAACTGGGGTGACCAAGCCTGAGTAATTAACCGATTACGATTCTATGTATCGTACGGTTTTAGTATGGTTTTTTTTCGATTTTCTTAATTGGTTTTTGTAGATTGCCCATTTTTGGGCATTTGACAGGCATTGGTTTTTTCCGTCGGTCGGCACTTATGGAAAAAAGTCTATATGCGGTTTTTCGTGAAGGAATGTGGGATTTTTTTTTCTCATTCTGGTATTATTATTTAATTATTTTCATTATATTATTATTTTAATGTTTTTCTCTTTTTTTTCGTATGGACGAATAAAATATATTTTTAATAAATGGATTACGAATAAGAAAATATGTAGGTGCAGATAGTCGATAACTATAATTTCTCGTATACATATTTGTGGTTCTTTTTTTTTTTACTTTTTTCAAAGCGGATATTTCGGTATTATTTACTCGTACGTGCTATGGATCAGGAAAATTTTCAAGGTGCGCATATTGGGAAGGCGCCAATGACGCGACACTCGCTGCTTTTTATTCGCGCGTCAATCGAAAGAGAATATAGGCCAGTGTAGACGTGAAATCGATCCGAATCGATTGGATTGCAACGCATGTTAGACACTCGTCACCAGATCAGGCAAAAACGTTTTGTCAGTTTTACGATTACGATCACAATGAATAATCAGGACTTCCACTATCGGTAAATTCGACGACAAAATTAAATTTTGATAAAATTTTCGTCGGAGTCCATTGGTATTTTAGTTTTGGCTCTTGTTCTCGCTTCGTTAATCATGGCAAAAATAATAACAATTCCTCGGATGAAACGTGATATAATTGGCTGAACGGTCTATTCGAAACATTTTAAATTGCTCATTGAGATTCATCAATGCCATGCAAGCGTATGCGTATTGCACAAATCGGGCACACTGTCTCGTGCACTCTGGGTCTAGTACCCCCCCCCCCCCCCTCTCTGTCGAATCAATCCGGAAGAATGTGGGTCAATCGAGATACGAGATCAAGGGGATACCACAGTGAACTCGAGGATTGCCGCGAATTCGCATAATTCTCTCTAATATTCGGCTGCTCACATTCAATTTTACTTGGGGCTTCAACACGCGGGCACTTCCTCATGAAGAATGATTTTTTTTTAAATACTCCGTTAGATTATTCCACCGGACAAAGAATTCCGGATAATTGATCAAATCGATCAAATTCCGGAGCTTTGATTAAATGGATCAGTTTAATTTGTTGGAATGCAATCTATTTTTTGATAATTGGCCAAATTTCTTTGGCCAATTATCAAAGCAGATTCCAGCTAACAAAATGCCTTGAACATTTTTTCTGATCTGTATCCAGAGATTTCCAAACTGAATGCCCAAAAAATGCATAATAGTGAAAATGAAAAAAAAAGAAATAAGAAAGTGTTTTCGTTGACTTCGGCTCCATTCAGACACAAATATTTTTATTACGAATTTTAATGCAGTTGCATTCGGGACGAACGCAATAAGTTCGTTGATATTGGAATTCGCGTTTGGAATTGTGCGTAGAATTTTGTTCAGAATTTCACAATTTCAGGAATTTCAGAAAAAATGTGATACTTATCTATACACGGTTATTTCTTCCTATATACATGTATGAACACATGTTGTGCCGGGTTAAGGGGCCACACCCGAGTAGACAGTGGAAAAAATAGGTGATTTTTGAGAATTATTATGTCAAAAATTATTTGTCCGTTTTCATCCAAGTTTGTTTTATTCGAAAGTATAAATATTGAGGTATATTGACAACAATTTTTATAAATATATATTCACTGGGAGCGCTGTTATTGTGGTTATCGTGAAACATGCCCTTCGTCGGCGGACCCCATGATTGCATGCAGTCGGTTGATACCAAACAAGAATTTCAAAAAGATTCCTAAAATTTAATGTATAAAGCCTTTCGCGTCGTATGGTTGTTTTTACCCAATTTTTTTTCCTTCAAGCCAGAAAGGTCAGAAATTTATTTTAAAAAGTGAATATAAATTTTTATCAGGCGGTATTTCGTGGAAAAAAAAATTCATAAAATACTACGCTGCGAATGGTTTTATACATAATATTTGAAGAATCTTTTCGAAATTTTCGTTTCAGCTCAACCGACTGCATGCAACAATGGGGAATGCAGTCCGTGCCGGCGAGGGACATGTTTTACGCCGGCCACGATAACAGTGCTCTCACTCAATATATGTTTATAACATTTTTTGTCAATATAACCTCAATATGTATACTTTCGAATTAAACAAACTTGGATAAATTCGGACAAATAGTTTTTGAGATAATAATTTCCAAAATCCACCGATTTTTCCGCTGTCTACTCGGATGTGCCCCTTTGAACTGAAGATGAGTATACGAGTCAACGCGACAGGCAGAGTCAGGCTGCACGATTGAGTACATGTGTACGAATAAATACGGATGTACGTGCATACCATGCAACTGGCAGAAATACAAGGACATAAAATTTGAACGATTCCGCGAGATCAACGTTTGACGTAAGCGTGAGTAGGAGAGAGAGGAAGCGGGAGGGAGAGAGAGAGAGAGAGAGAGAAGAGGCAAGACATACTATATGAGTATACCCTCACCACTCGCGCCTGAGTTCGACCACTGCAACATATACGTACTTACGTACACTCCCTGATCGATTTTTCCATTACGAGAATCCAAGGTGCACCCCCTTTTTTTCCCTCTCTTAGCCCTCAGGTATACCCCACCCAATCATCTCTTATCCGTTTCTTCCCTCCCCCCGGTACTACCTTTCTCCCTCTTTTTCTTCTCCCCACTCGCCTTGGACGGTCTTTCCCAAAGCTTGCATTTCCGTCACCCACAAGAGACCGAATGCTCCCGGAAACCCATCAACCACCCCTATTTCTACGCGAGCAAACTCCTCGCGCCAATTTTACGTTCCTTTCTTTCTTTTACTGCCCTCCGAATTGCTTTGTTCGCGAAAAGGTTTGGTTACAAACTGTTACTGTTGAAAACTGCTTGGAATTATATATATAACGGTGGTAGTATGTGTGTACAGGGTGGTGCGAATGAAACTGAACACCTGAAGAACTGCCTTGGGTTTAAAGATGCGTTCTTGGGTAAATTTGAAGAGCAGGCCTCATTTGTTGCAAGGAAAATTGTTGTTCAAAGGTAATTTTTTTTCGGAGCTATCGAGGCAATCAATGTTATTTTTTAATTTAACTATGAGAAGAAAAATGCTACAGTGTCGTCTTTGAAGTCGTCTTGATTGGGACTTTCATGGGAGTGAATTTAAAAACACATAGTTCAATTATCAGGACACGTTCACGTATCTTCGAATTCGAGACGTTCGTTTTTAGGTGGACTAGTGGAAAAATGCTGATCTTGACGGAATTTTGCTTACAAATCGGAAGCGTATGAGTTGGGAGCTTCCAATTAACCCTCCGAGGGCACAACTCCGCAGCGAAATTCCAAGTGCACATGCGTCCAAATTGACCCAAAGCTATTTTCGGCTCTGAATATCTACAAAACAATGCGCTCGCTTATAAAAAAAATGTGCGAACGTTTTTTTTTATTAATATTAAGATGATATCAAAGGAAATCACGAAGAATAATAATTATTCAACGAATAGCGTTGATCTTTGTTTCGAGGTTGGAACCACGTAAGCTCGGATTTCAATCCGGACGTCAGAACATTTTTCATCGTCGTTATATTTGCATACTGATTTCAAAATCCTCATTCTCGCGGATAACGCGGATTCGCCCGCGCGCGTACTTGATTCGTCCTCGTAAATTCAGATAGCGCGTTATCGCAAATAATTGTTTGTTCAACGATACAGCCAGGTTTGAAATAGCGCAGTGAAAGAAACGAAGAAAAAACACACAAAAAAAAAGAATAACGACAGAGTTACGAACGAAATGCCGGAGAATAAATTTAGAAACGTGTATGCAATAACGAGGGTGCAGCTGAAAAAAAAAAAAAAAAAAAATAAAGAAAGTGTAACAGAGAAGTATAAAGAAAACGTTCGTCTGCGCCCAAGCCAAGGCAACAGGCCTTATTATTGCCGCGATAACGAAGAGGAGTATGCCCGCGAGTTTTTTTCCCTGAGAAAAGTAATAACGACGAGTGGATAAAAACGCGAGAAGAGACGATGGAGCTGAAGAGAGAGAAAGAGAGACAGAGATAGAGAGAGGGAGGTGGTGCGGTTTCTCGTTCATCGCACCACCGCGTGCATTTCTCCAGTCGTTGAGATACGAGGGAAGAGGTATTCCCGAGTCGCGAGGGAGTACGCCGAGAACGTGAGTGGGCGTCGGTGGTGAAGGAGAAGCAGCGAAAGGATATTAAAGACAGGAAGACGGGGACTTGGGGGGTTGGGGTGGCCCGGGGGCCAAACCGAACGTTCATATCTGGTGACGGCGAGCTTTATTCCGCAACTGTGAAAGGGGCAAAGGAGGATGTGGTCGCGAGGTAAAAGCTTCGAGGATCTCTGTCCACCGTTTTTTTAACGGCTACTCTGGAATGGAGAAAGGAACTTTTCCTGGATGAGGCAATGACATTGAACCGAGAGAGAGAGGGAGAAAAAAAATCATTGGGAGAGAGAGAGAGGGAGAGAGAGAGAGAGAGAGAGAGAGAGAGAGAGAGAGAGAGAGAGAGAGAGAGAGAGAGAGAGAGAGAGAGAGAGACATTCCGATCGTGGCGGAAGCCAGAATGGATTGCGGGACAAAGGGATATTTTATGGCGTTCGTTCGTTTGGGTTTCGAGCGAGTGCAAGTAGGTAGCCGTGTACGTGTAGGGTGTTCGAGGTAGCTCCCCTCGCGAGCGCGAATATTTTTGAGAGGTGCAAGGAGCCCATCCAAGTGGAGAAGGGAAAATGAGCCGGGCGAACGAAATTGTTAGCGACAAAAAGGGAGAGTGCCAGCCCGCGCAGGGTGGAGGAACGGAGATAATGAAATGTACGAGAGCGACTGAGTGACACGACAAGCTTGCGAAGGGGATGCTATTACCCAAAGGAAGGTACAAAAAAAAATATATGTATTCGCGAGTACGCGAAATGGACAAGAGCAGGGGTGGGGAAAAAAAATTGAGATTCGAGGTGAGCGAGTCTGCGGGGGTTGCGCGCGTGTGCGAAAAAGAGGTTGAGAGAGAAAAAATATAGCAGGAAACTAATATTACGAGGGGAGAAAGGACAAGCGACGGAGGGAGGAAGAGAGGACGAAAGCGAGGAAAGAAACTGCTACGAGAAGAGCGAACGGGAGCGCAGTCTCGTCGAGCGTAAAAAAAAGTGAGATGAAAAGCTGGAGATGAGAGAGAGAGAGAGAGAGAGAGAGAGAGAGAGAGAGAGAGAGAGAGAGAGAGAGAGAGAGAGAGAGCGCGCGAGAGAGAGAGAGAGAGAGAGAGAGAGAGAGAGAGAAAGTGAGAGAGGAAGGTAGGAGAACCCGGAGAGGTGGTTCTCTCCCGCACTACTACGTTTTTTCTACCCCGGGGTTGGGCGCGAAGCAAGGGTGCGTTAGATTCGGTTACTTGGTTCTCATACCCCTACCCCTCCCGCTGTCCTTCTCTTCTCTCTCTCTCTCTCTCTCTACCCTCTCGCATTCTCTCCTTTTCTCTCCCATCAGTATTCTCTGCTTCTCTCTCGCTCCTTCTCTTTCCATCTCAGTCTTGAGTTACCTATATACACGTACATACAACTTTCTCACCCTCGTTTTTCCCTTTGGCTCGGGCAGGGTGCACTGTGCAGCCAGACTCTCTTTGCTCTCAAAAACTCAGCCCCTCCTGTCCCTTGGCCCTCACGGCGGGCGAATCCCCACCTCAATTTCTTTCTCACCCTCTCGTACTCTTTTCCTCTACGTGCTGCTGCTACCACCGAACGCAGCCCGTCCATCCGCCACCCCCCCATCCCCGTTCCCTTCCACTCTCGTACCCAATGCTTCCTCTCTCGCTCTGTCTACCGCGGATACTTTTCGTTTTTTTTAACGAAGGATCCGCTCAATACCTCGGCTGTCATAACCTGCCGGTGGCCCGAGAGAGCCTTCTATGCACCCCTTCCACCTCCCCGAACCCCTTTGGGGATGCCGTCTTCCCTTCCCTTCTTCCTACTTCCGTATCCAACCCCTTCTCTGCCGTCACAGCCACCTCAGCAACCTCCTCGTGGAACCCCTTTGCTCACCGCCGCGCCAGACTTCTCATCCTCGTCCGGCTCTCTCAGGTGGAGAGAACACGTTCCCAAACCATCTCTCGCTTTTCGTAGCCCACCTTGAGGCCCTCTACATCGCGCTTCCGCGTCTCCGTCTTTCTCTTTGAGGAGAGGATGGGTGGAGAGACAGCCCATCCATCTTGCTCTCGCACTCCCCTTACAAAACACAACCCCTTTTCGCGCATATCCTTCTCTCTCTCTCACCCTCGTTCTTGTCCAGTTTTTTTTACGTTCCACAGTTTCGTTCGACGCTTCCTCTGGAGAAAGAAAGATTCACACACCGCAGGTGGTGTAGAACGAGGAAGTTAAAAGGGAGGGGTAGGGAGCGGAGGGGAGGCTCGTATATCCATGTATTCCCTCAGCCTCCTCTCCCACCACCCCGAAATACCGGAATTCTTCACCGGACGAACGAAAAATGCTGGTTGGGGCATTGCCGGTACGACGACCGAGATCACCATCCTCCTCGTCGTCGACGCCAAGGGAACGGAAGAGGAAAGAGGAGGCCCAGTGCATTTCGTCGTTACTTTGTTTTACGGCGTGCTTTTTCCTCTGGTACTCCCTTAGCGGCTGTGTATACGGTCATATATACAGTGTGCGAGATCGTTCGTCGTATAAACGCGCATTCTCGTATCTTTCTATATATGTGATAACACGTACACATGGAAGCTTACTTTTCCACGATATACACCGCGAGTCAAAACCACCTCTCCTCGCATTCATTCCACCGACGACCCTCTCTCGGCTTCGCGTCTCGCTACATATACGTACAAATGGTCCACCCTTATTTTCTCTCCTCTTTGTACCTTGGCGTATACTCGTTCTCTACCTGCTACCCGATGATACATTTCCCTCTCACTCTCTCTCTCTCTCTCTCTTGCTCTCTGTCTCTCTCACTTTTTTCTGTAATCTCTCTTGGAAAAACGAAAGCACACTTGCCACGATCTATACTTCTCTATCGCTCTCTTTGTTTATTTTTCTCTCGATATCCAATTACCGGAGGACCGCAATAATGCATTTCCTGTTTTCTCTTTGGTTTTTGCATTGGTTCATGTTTTTTCGGCAAAACAAAAGATTCGTCTCGTGGGAAATTGACTGGTGTGTTTGAATGCTCACCGCGTAACGGATAACTCCCAAAACGCGGATTTTTTTGGTGATTGGATTTAAAAAGAATCGTTGTGGGGTCCAATATCGTCAAACTTCATGATGTTTGCATTCAAAATTGCACTGGATCGTGATACACGTATGACGAAGAAAATTGGTCGATGATTCCTGGGAATTTTACGTTTTTCTCAAAATTATGTTTTATGGGTGTAAGACGTATTACAAAATTTATTTGTCCGATCTACTTGGAATTCGGGTAGAACGTAGTCTTTCATATTTTCTGTCCTACGTGCGGACTATTTTTTGAGACGTTGATCCATTTGTTAACAACAAATCATTAAAATTGTTTTTTTCTTGTTGAAAATCAAACTTTTTTTTCCTACAACATGGCACTTTTGTAATTTTCCAAATTTTGGACAAGTATTCGGTCACACTACAGTTCCATTATTATGGTAAAAAGATAGTTAAAAAAATATTTATTTTACATCAACCTAGTTGCCAGAATCACCTACACCGATTGGCGATGCAGCCACGGTGATATTTTGTTTCAGTAATAATAACTTCAGTGTTTATCAATATTTTTCAACAAAAAAATCTCAATTTGGCAAGACTATATATTAATCATATGTAAAATCCCCACCTCGTCATCCCAATACTCCAATAAGAAAAAAATATTGCAAGTGGACCTGTTTTTCGGGCCGGAGCATTGAACCTGCGGATTGTTAGTGTCATTTCGAAGCATGCGATTAAAGACGACATCTCGTGCAATTATATTCGCAATACCCGAGCCGCACCCTGTTGTCTCGGATCTCTACGAATTCCAGCTAATCGTATTACAATTAAACAAAGATATAATACCCACTGTTTTCGCAGCCTCTCTCTAATAGGTGTGACTCTCACGATTGCACCGAGAAATGACATTCGTACAATCGTACGACTATTTGAAATACAGAGAACGAGTAGAATCGCACGAATTTAATGTACATTTTTTTTTTAATGGAAGAACGGCAAGTTATGCCATTGGGTTCAATATGCTTAAGGTATTCCTTTCACGAACCCGAATCTCTAACAATTAATTGATTTTCATCTACAATTAAGTAGAACTTACATCCCAGTATGCTGGTAAAATTTCCAGCCAAGTTACAGAACTTTTAACAAAGAATTGAGACTCTGAAAATCGTGTCATTCATGCAGTACTTTATGGAGATGACCTTCATCTCCATAAAGTGCACGTCTACACCTTCTGAAGAACATATCGTCCAAATTTCATGATTCTATCTTCAGCGGTTTAGGCTGTGCGTTGTCTATATGTCAGTCAGTTAGTCAGTACGCCAGTCAGTAACTCTTTTTTATATGTATAGATAACTCTAGATGCCTGATACAAACTATTGTAGGCATATCAAAAATTCTAAAGATTCCATAACGCCAATAAAAACAGTCTGGGGGGTCTTCTGGGGGTATCAGAAAATATTAATGATAAAACTTACAAAAATGTGCCTAGCAGAAGAATTTACGTAACCGCGACTTTTTACATAACATGTAAAAATGTATAAATCTACAAAATGTATGGGAAATTTTTCATTCCAGTTCATTGCTGGGTATAATAATTGATTGTAAGTTATATTTATGAAGCGCCATTGTAATCTACTAATATTTCAGAAGGGCCTTGCTTATGCGCTTACACGATACGGCCTTTCGTGGAGTACCTTAAGGCCTTAGGCCACTCTAGAGGCCAAAACGGGCATATTTTGTGATTTTTTTTCAGCGAAATCATAAAATGAATCGGAATTACAAAATAGGAGTTTTATTAAACACGTAATTGACTATACAAAATTATTTTTTCACAGCGATACATGACTTTATTTCTGGAGATCGACGCTCCTAGAATTTTTGAGTTATGACGAGAGACTAAAGTTTTTTAGATTATATATAATAATAGCTGTAGAACTACGTAGGATTTTTTTGATCTATTGTTTTTTGTCAAAATGGCGCATTTCTAAAACAAAAAGTATAAAATGCGATGATAAAATCGTCAGAAAATTGTTTATAAAAAAGGAACTATGCAATATAATTTTAAAAATTCCAACGTAGTGCCTCAGAAAATTAATTCTAAATATACACTTAAAATTTCAAGTAAATCGGTTGAAATTTGTTTGAGTTATGAGTCCGGCCGACTTGAAAAATGTAGTTAGAGGTAAACGCGTTTAAAGTTAGTAGAAATTCACGACATGAATCAAGAGGGGTTGCACTAGAATTCGAAAATCGAGTCCTTAGAGAATTTTCACACCCATCATCTTTTGGAATATATTTTTATAGGTACTAAGGTACATTTTTAACGAAAAAAAAACGATTTTTGGAAAATCCTAGATTGGCCTAAGGCCTTAATAAGAACAAAGTATTTGCCGTTCAAATAAAGGAATTTCAGATGAAATAGATTCATTGTACCGGACATTCCTAATTTTGGTTGTATAGAAAGGGTCCTCAGTGTTCTGGGCTGTTCGTAAGAGCACGAGAATCCTGGAGTAACAAACACAAGGAGTAGCGTAAGGAAATGGATGCATGAAAACGCTGGAATTGTATTTGCGAAGGCTCGGAAATTCTGTCCAGAGCTCTCAGTATGGCAACATGCTCTCGTCTGAAGCAACAGTTCGTTCTAAACCCTCCCCTCATTCTCTCTCTCTCTCTCTCTCTCTCTGTCTTTCTTCTTCACCTCGTTGGCATGACCTAGTCGCGTGGCATACCAGTTCCCGAGCTTCGAATGGTCTTTGGGTCTTCTTTCCACCATCCCCCTAAACCGAGTTTTCTGTTCTACTTCCACTGTTGCCGTCAGGTGTCTCCCTCTCTCTCTCTCTCTCTCTCTCTCTCTCTCTCTCTCTCTGTACTCCCTCATTCTCTTGCCTTCACTACTGGAGTAAGTCTTAGAAGCTTCCGCTATCCGAGTCTTTGTGGTGTCTTTCTCGAACTTGCAGCCTTACACTCGCTGTTTACTAAGTTTAGGCCTTGGTTTTCTTGTTTCTATGGCCTCTTTGCCAACCCTTTACCTTTTCCCAAACACATTCTCTCTCTCTCTCTCTCTCTCTCTTCCCCTCTCTCTCTCTCTCTCTCTCTCTCTCTCTCTCTCTCTCTCTCTCTTTCTCACAGTTTGTCTTGCCGTATTCTAGCCCAGTCTCGCGTCACCCACTTTCCAACTTCTCATCCCTTTCTCGTATCTCCCTTAAACGTACATTTCCAACCCCATCGTGTTTTCCAATGCCTGGCGGCTCGGTTTTTCCCGATTTACTCACTTCCCTCTCTGCAAAGGGCTAGCCACTCACTTTTGCCTACTCGGTAACCAGCCTTCCGAAAGCTCTTCGAAAGACACCCCTGTTCTCTCGCTCGGTGAGCTCGTTCAAAGCTACGGCTTCGAATTCTTTGCGACGCTTTTTTTTCCCCTCTTCTCGCTCTTGGGCAGCGAGCCTTTCGACTCAAAGGATTTACGTCCGCGACGCTTCAGAGGGGCAAGCTTCTATTTTTATCGTGAGCGCGCGTGCGCGCACCTTGAAATCAGCTGACTACAAAGCACTACGAACGTAACGCGTGAACCAACTTGAAGGGAGCTTGACGAGTTTTCCAACTGCTCTATAATTCCCTCAGGAAAACCAGATTTTACATCTGAAAAAAACTTTTCTTCTGTTATTAAACTGTCGGGGTTACGATCTAGCGGACCCGCAATTGTTGCGTCTGAGCTTCGACATTTCTGTTCATTTGGAAACGGATATTTGGCGTAATAGTCGAAAGTTGAGAATGAACGGGAATTCTACAGACATGCTAACATGGCGACAAAAATTGGATGCCGTGTTCGTTCGTTTCCTCCAAACCTGCATGCAACATTTGTATAAAATTTGTATAAACAAATAAACTCTTTCAATTTTCGAAAGCTTAACGTGCATTATACTCATGTAATGAGGAACACCATAATTAAAAACCGTACAGAATGTTCTAGATTTTTGTGTAGGTCATTTATATATGTAAGTGATTTTTTGAAAAATTTCACAATCATTTACTATATCATTGTGGTATAATTAATTGTGCAGTACTGAAATTCTGATTATTCTCTCTTTTGGCTCTCCCACACATCCCTATCAAACTGTACAGCAACGCTGCAAATAGTTAGACGGCTCGGAAATTGCGACACTCGTAAGGTGTGGCATATTCACTCTCAAGAGTTTTGCCCCAATAAAGACAACTACCAAACAATTTATTTGAAACAATAAATGACATGAAGGGAGGGGTTTGTTGAGCAGCCGGGTATGTTGGGCAATCGAAATATCTGGAAAACTAAGCACCGCACACGAGTGCATGAAATGGCGGAAAGAGAGGTATGGGGGAGAGGAACACATCACGCCATCGCCCGTTGCCATGCGGCGCACGATACGGTAACACGGGACGTTTCTTTATTTTTGCACCCAAAAGTTAAAAAAAACGTGATTAAAAGATTTTCTTCTACCATTGTATGAGAAATTTTTTTTCAAATTTCATTGCAATTAATGTTAATATTTCAAAACCTAACTAATTAACAAGCAACTATTGGTTTATTACTGCATTGTACCAAATCATGTTGCATATGTCTTATTTTTTTATGCAATTCTTACTTTGCCCAACTTACCTCATACTCATGCTCAACTTACCCCACTATCGGGGCAGGTTGAGCAAATATGGCCTTAGTCATTTGAGAGCGATTATCTGTGAAACAATAAGGATGACAGGAATTTCGTCTGCAGACTTTTTTTCCTAGATCAATTACGTATTGACCAAAGTAGGTTTCATATTTATACGGCAGACTGTTAAGGAATTACAGGGCGATAATTACAAACTTGTTCAACATGCCCCTCTCTACTCTACGTCTTGGCAACGAGGAGGATTCTTTTCTACTGTCTATTTTCAATGAACGGGAAAATATTTGGTATTCTCGCGTTAAAAATGAACACATTTCAATTCAGCAATATTGGTTGTGACACGTGATACGAGAGTGATCTGGCCGACGTGCCGATTTCCGCGTGTAGCCCTATCCACGATTCCATGTGTGTGTGCTCAATGGTGAGCAAACATGGTCACCTGACCAGACTGGTATCGATATACTCCACATGCGGTGCATCAGATCGTGCGATTTTAATCGCGTTTTACATGGAAATATTCGCGAAATCCAACGTGTGTGAACGGTATACAAGCAAAATTACACACGTCTGCTTGCGAAGGGCTTAAAGGTTTCCATGATCGGCTTTCCTGTTAGCGAGTGCGCGAAGAGACACGTGTGGGCGAGTTTTCTCCGCGAGGCTTTCGCTATTAATTTTATTTCCGGTTGAATAGCCGATAAAACGTGTGTAGACGCGATGAGCATGGACACGTTTCCCGGTGGACACTTCAATCGGCATTCCAACCTCGCTGCATCGATCACATCGCCGGGCAACTTTCATCGTTCATACTCGTGAAACAGAGTATAGACTATGTAACTTTATGAATTGAACGACGTACACGAGCGTGTATTCATTACCATACTGATTTTAATGTCGTATATTTTTTGCCTTTATTCATTGGGAATGGGCGACGTTCCGATAAGCAAACGTGTTGAACAAATGGAGAACGGAATAGCTATGAATACTGAGAGGGTTCATGAAATATGGAAAACCCGAACAAACGGCTGTGCGAAAAGATGGTATGGTGAAACTGATCATTATTTATTGTAGTGCTAATCCACCTTCGATTTTCTTGAATTCATGTCTATGGTACAGCATTGAAAACTAATTGATAGTATCTTTTTTTAATGGTGAAAAAACTGTTTTAGGGGTGAAAGCACCCCTTAAAATGAAGCATGTCAAGCGTCGATTCTGCAAGCAATCCCCCGATTTCAGTAAAACAAAAACGGAAATTTTTGTCATGCGCATCAAACATTCACTAACGTTGAAAAAAAAAATTAAAGGATGAACCAACTCTTCATTTTTATTTCTCTCAGCCTACATTTAAAAGGGCCGCATTTAATTAAATGAAACGGATAACTTTGGAAGGGAGGATAAAATTAAAGTTTATGTATTTTTGCCGGATAGAAAGCTTTGAGGGGCAAACCACCCCTTACTTGAATTTTCTTATCGTAGTTGTCTTGTTCGGTATTTTTCGGTATGCTGGTTCAAAATATTTGTACCGACGCCAAATTGATGTTCAGAATATAGAAAAATTCACGAAAATCGATGGTCCGACCTATAAATTATGCCAAAAACAAAAAAATTATCGGAGTTCAAAAAATCAAATGATATTTTGAAGAGCAAATGATAACGACGAGAATGAGCACAGAATGGAGTTCCAAATCGAAGCAGAAAAACAATGATCGACGATTCAGTGAAGCCACTTTCTTTTTAGCCGAGATGGTATTTCCGATCGTTTTGCATTAGAAGAACTTTCGTTTCTGGTTCACTGAAATCTGTGGACTGCTTGCAGCTCGAACTACAAAATCTTAACATGCTTCACTCTAATGGCTGGTTCTACCCCGTTAAAAATCATTTTTTGCCGATGAAAAAAAATGTATTGAATAGTTTATGATACTCTACCATATACATGAGTCTCAACAAAATCGGAGATGGACACCAAAGTGACGTTCCTTGTCAGTGGAGAAAAAATACTTTCCTTTAATATTCGCGATCACGCAGTAATTAATCATCAATTCCCATCAAAGTTTGCATCTTGAACTCAATTCCGGCTGCATCGTTGTCGATGAAAAGTTTAAGTGGAAATAAATTGATGTAACAACTCTTACAAGATACGTATAGATTGGAGGGAAGAAAAAACATTTATTTTTATCTCTAATTTAACAACAATAAAATATTAGTAATTTCCATAATGAACACGCTTCCAGTTGCAGCTATGTCAATGAAAATTTTACGCGAAAATAAATGTAAGGACAAACAACTTTCGCGAGTCTACGCATACGGACGTATGAATGCGACCTGCAGATTTTTGGTAGGGTTGAAATCAGCACTGCGGAAAGTCACAAAACAAAGCGGAGATTCGGTTTCTGGCTGGGCGCTTTCTCGAAAAGTCACGACAAAGGAAGTGCATCAAAGCGTTCATCAAATTAAAAATGCAATTAAAAAAGCGTCGGAACGTTATTTTTATCGAAAAGCAACGTGGCTTCACACATGTGACACTCGCGGGCTCTCATGAACGTGCATTTCCAGCAAATACATCCCTCGGCTTAATTTTTTTTCCACCCTTCCCATCGCACCCTCTTTTTTTCTTTAGCTCTGGCGCACACTTCTGCCCGTTTAATTGTCGGATTTTCGACGCCTTCCACTCCACGAGCCGGAGAGCAACGGAAAATTTTTCCTCGCTCGAGACACTGCTGGACGAGGACAGATAAGTCCGAAGCTTTTGAGACCTGCAGTTGGATATGTGTATATACGTGTGTAGGTTGTTTTTATGTATCGTCGAACCCGAGGCGCCAGAGCGTAGAAGAGTAGGGTCGAAAGAGTTTCAATTTTCGTACCTCTTTCTATTCTATCCCCCCTCCCCCCTCCTCTTGCCCTTCTTTCGCGAAAAACAACAAGGGACTGACGTTCCAAATCTACTATCAAACCTCGCCAGCTCTCCATTGTGCCACATGAGATTTTCATGCTCTCGTCCATACGAATGTTACGTCAGCGTTTTGACAAGAGCGAGTATACATGTGTGTGTGTGTGTGTGTGTGTGATATTCGTCGGGGTATATTTAGCTTGGTGTTAGCTACAGATTTTTTTTTTACTCTTATTCGAGGCAAGGGTGTCGGATGTGAATCACGTCAACGGACTCGTTTCGACGTACCTTTTGCACCCTTTCAGGTCTCGAGGACCCTTGAGAATTTCTCAATCGAATTTTCTCCGTGACTCGGTTCTAACAAATTGCGTTAACTATCGAGACGAAGCGACTGGACGAAGCAATATCGAATAATTAACAATAAAAAAATCAACGACTACTTTTGCAGGCGAGTTTTCCAGTACAGAGGATTCGTTGAGATAGAATGGTGCAGTTTCCGTCAAAAATTAGTAAACGATGAAGCTTGAAACACACATGAGTCTAGATTGCTTCGAGGAGTTTGCGAAAGCATGACATTTCGAAAAACAATTTTTTCGATATTAATATAGCTTAAGGTCTTAACATTATTTTGCAATAAAGATCTTGTCGGGATTCCGGAATTTGATCGTCTTATGACGGCTTTTGTGAAAGGTCGTGTCGCCCACTGCGCTACGGCGAACCGCCCCGCTGCGAGAACAACAGCCGAAAAAGATCATGGTCCAATCGCGGGGAGCCGGCCCAAACGATCGCCAAGCCCGGATTAACGGCCAAGAAGGTTTTGCTGTGTGTTTGGTGGAATTGGAAGGGATTCATCCACTATGAGCTGTTCCTATCGGGCCAAACACTCAATTCGGACCTCTACTGTCAACAACTGACCAGATTGAAGCAGGCGATCGACCAGAAGCGGCCAGAATTGGCCAATAGGAAGGGTGTTGTGTTTCACCAAGACAACGCGGGGGCCGAACAAATCGTTAACGACGCGCCAGAAGCTCCGAGAGCTTGGATGGGAGGTTCTATCGCACCCGCCGTATAGTCCAGACCTGGCACCAAACGATTATCACCTTTTCAAGCATTTGCAACTTTTTCTTGATGGTACAAAACTGGCCTCAAGAGAGGCTTGTGAAAATGAGCTGGTCAAGTTTTTTTTACCAATAGGGACGAGGACTTCTTCAATCGCGGAATTATGAAATTGCCTTCAAAATGGACAAAAGTTATCGAACAAAACGTCGCATATTTGATCTAAATCGGATAATCCTCACTACGTTAATTTCATCGTCGAAATAAAGCGAAAAAACGCTCAGAACTTTTTACTTCATCTAATATATTCGTCCGTTTCAATTCAAATTCGGACAGAGCATAGTTTCTCACATTTTTTATCGTGTGCCCCGATGGTTCATTGGATATTTTTTTCCACTTGTTGATAAAAAAGAACTAAATTTGTTTTTTTTTGAATATCGAGCTTTATTTTACAACTCGCCATTTTCGTAATTTTCAATATTTCAAAAAAGTATTCGGTCATACGAAAGTTTTATTTTCATACGAAAAGTACATTTTTTATTTTTCGTTAAAGATCTCTATAGTTGCCAAAACCAGCTACACCCATTCCCCCCTTGATCAGCGGCGGCACCTCGTCGAAAAAAAATAACTTCATCATTTGTCAATATTTTTCACCGAAAAAAAAAAACTCAAACTTGGCACCACGATGTATCAATTTAAGTAAAATCTCAACTCCGTCATCCCAAATACTCCCATCAGAAAAAGCTATGAAAAATCCACCTTTCTCGGCTTCAAGCTTACCGGTAAGATGATTTCTCTCGAAACGGTTTTGGCTGAAACTTTTCATTTGCCCGTGAGAGTAGTGGAGAGGGGGTGGGGGAGGCAATAGAAAAAGCGAGTTCGTTGAACTCGGCAAGCAACGAGCGAATAATATTTTTGGCCCAGGGCGAAAGGCGCCCTTCGATTACAACCAATGCAAGCTCTCGCTCCCGCTCTCTACCACCATGCCGCCCTAGACAGCCATCCCCTTCATCACACCGCCCCGGCAACATGTAAAACACTCGTCTACGCGTCGTTCGACCTGAAGCAGCGGAGATGGATTGAGAGATGAGGTGGTGCGAAGAGAGCGTTGCAAGGGGGTGGTGGTGCTCGTCGAGTAGATTCGAGTTCACGAGGGGAGTAGAGATCTGGGGGTGGGCGGGGGAGGGGGGGGGGGGCGCTTGCGAGTTCCCCGAAGGAAATGATTAATTGGCATGGGCTTGCCTTGACAGATCTGACGGTATCCATCCGGGGTTCCGCAGCAGCAGCAGCAGCGGTCCTCGTCCACCGTATACACCCCCTGTACACCAGTATCCTGATATCGTCGCATTTTATAGCGAGCTTTGTGCATCCATCGAACCCCTTACCCCCCCGCCCCTCCCCCTCCACCGCACTCCAAACATCGTCCCCTTAAACTCTCTTGTGGCCCTCGACGCACACGTTCGTGTGCCGGGCATGTCTCCACCCACTGCTTTAACGACCGGCACCGACCAACCCCCTACCACGAGATAGCGAGATATTTAGCTTGCGCGCCCTGCCCTTTCCATATTGATCGGATATTCGGAAAAATTTCACGAGATTCACGCGAGAGCAGAAGGAGCGCACCGAGAGATATCGGAATTGAAGAGAGAGATAGAGAGAGAGAGAGAGAGGGAGAGGGAGAGTCGGAGACTGTGCGCAAAAGAAGTAAAAGGGAGTCGCGGATAGCAATGAGGGTGCAAGAGGAGAGGGATGAGCGAAAAAACGCGCGACTAGGCGAACGAGGATAGAAAGTGAAAAAGTGGAAGGAAAAAAGGAACCTCGAACACCCGGGAAGTGGAAGCAGGAACCCAAAAAAAACGAGCGGGAGGAGAAGAACGGGAGAGATAGAGAGAGAGAGAGAGAGAGAGAGAGAGAGAGAGAGAGAGAGAGGGAAAGATGGCGACGGTGGAGAAAAGAAAAAGAAAGTTGGGAGCAACGCTCCTGTCCGGTCGTAGTGGGGATAAGAGAAGGAAGAATGGAAAGAGAAAAAGATATGATGAAGGTGAGCGTCGGGATAGCGTATGCGTGGAGGAGAAAAATCGAGGAAGGCCACGCAGCAACAGAGAAGGAGCACAGGGCGAAAAAGAAGAGGGAGGGGTAAGGAGAGGTGTACCCGCGCTATGCAACAAGATCGTTATATAACTAAATACCATTTTCCCGTTATACAAGGGGCTTCAAAATCATCTCGTTCTTTCCCTTTCTTGGCCCTGTTGAGTTTGTCTACAGCCATAACACAAGAATTTTCGTTTTTCATTTTTTATTTCTCATTTTATTACTATTTCGTTATGTTTACATATGGTATGATGAAAAAAATGGATCAATGGAATGGTGAAAATAAAATGTACATACGAAAGAAAATATGATTTAAATAGAATTTTGGATAATCGAAAAAAAAAAATCGATTTCTATTTTATTCTTATCTTCCAATGATAGATACATTTTGGGGCGTCGAGGCAAAAAATCAGTTCTTACCATCTCGAACGATATTAGTATTATCAGAAAAAATCATGCTGAATCGAAGCTCTCTCACCTCAGTCTAAGTGGTAGTAAATAAATAAGATTTGATAGGGACACCGCACATAGGGAGTCCACATTGGAATATAAGTGGATGCCGCGCTATTTCCCAATTGAAGTCGTTCGAGAATTTTTTATTCACAATTCTCGACCGGAATTTGTTGGCTCTGCCAAAAAAAAAAAATATCCTTCTGTGGTCCCGTGCACAGATTTGTTGGGGAGTCCCAAGATGCACCTACATCTCAATAGGAATTTTTTAGAGACATCGCACGTAGGGAATCCTCATTGAGATCCAATTGGATTCTGCATTGTTCCCCAATAAACGCTGCTTGACAATTTTTGTCAAGTTCGAATCGAAAATATGTGAAAATTCACGAGACAAAACTCGGAGTGTTGAAACATAAGCTGCACGCTTTGTGAGCGTGTACGAATCTGCTGATATTATGTCAAAGTGCAATAAGATAAATAACAAACGACAAACTAAAATTGATTTTCAGTCATGTGATTCAAATCGATTTATAAGATATTCATCTTTAAGCGATTTATACTTTTTTTTAATATCCACTCATTTTGTGTATCTATGTATTTCCTTCGGAAAATTTAACGTACGGAATACGATGGGATCTATCGAGAATCGTATTGGATTCTGGTCGATAATGTGGCAATCCTCTAGGCTTCAAATTGGATTCGTACATTGGATTCAAATGGGAAATCCCGATTAGAATCCAATATACACCCCAGTGTATATTGAATTCTAATTATATTTTAATTAATCTTATTAATTTTAATTAATCTAATTAATCCCGATTAGAAGCCAATATACGGGGGTGACGTTTTACTATAGGAATCCAATACGATGATCCATTAGATACATATCAGAAAGTAGAGACAAGTATGGGAATCCAATTGGATCCCTACGACAATTTCAGCACGGGTATTGTTGTCGAGAGCGGTGTTTTGCACATGATTTTCAGGATGATATAACTGTTAAACTGTTCCAGTCTCCTTTCTGAATTTTTTTACACATCTTTATGGAACCTTCAAGAATATGTACAAATTGAAGAAAAAAAATTATCATCATGTACTTTTGTACGTTTGTTTACAAATGTGCGCGAAAAATGCCCCCAATTGGCGACGAGTGTTATGGACGTTTTACGAATATGAAGAAAAAACCAAACAGATTCTTAATCTTTATGAGTATTGTGGTGTTCGGTACCAGGTTCAGCAAAAAAATTACAAAATGGCTGCCTGCTGAACATTAATTATCAATTTTTCCTATTTTCACGACCATCCTTACAAGATATATAGAAAAATAAAAAATTATTTCCACTCAATTCTGTTATCAACGTTGAAAAACAGTCTACTGAAGGTGCATGCCAAATCTGAACTCAATCGGCCAATTGATTATCGAGGTATCGTGGTTGCCAATTTGAAAACCATAAAACTAATTTTATGAGTAACATTAAACGATTTTCACAGGCGTATCCCGAAAGATCTGTAGAATAATAAAATAGAATATGGAAGAAAACGATTTTTTCAAATTTTCAGACACCAATACTGCCCGAAATATAGAAAAAATATGATTGAAAGGTTATGTTTTTCTGACAAAATCTGAGATATATATAAACATATTATATACAATATAAATAATTCGAACCTAAAAACAATGTGAAAATAGAACATTTATGAAATGTGGAATATAGTGGGAATGTAATAAGGCGGAAGACCCTGTACAATGGAATCTACGAGTACTTAAAACCATAGAACATTTATAAAACAAAATCTAATATAAATATTTTTGTCTAAGTACGGTTGAATATGAACACCAAGTTCGAATAATAAAAAAGCTGCAGCTTCATTTTTTTAAACTCTTTTTCACCTTCCTTTATGCATTTTTTTTTCCTCCATTTCGTGTCGATATTCCTCGCAACTGCCACGGCGATAGTCTAGCCGCGAGCACAATTTCTACGCTCGTGCAAGCTTCTCGGTCGCGTTCTTTTTACCCCGGAACCTCTCACTTATCAAATCCCAATCGGAGAGCCTTGCTCTACCCCATTTGCTATCTCGCTACCCGCAACAATGTAATTGGTAGCATTTTATTAAAAAGTATCGACAGCACTGCCTTGTTTACGACTTTGCGAATTAATGCATCCACGGATCGAGGCAAGGCAAACTCATTCTCCCTTGTGGCTTGTAACTGCCCTTTCCCGAGTTTTATTCTTTCCCTTTTTTATTTCTTTGGGGTAGCCCAAGTCTTCTCGGGATATCCCGCGAATCTTTCTCATATCTTTTCGTGCTTATACTTTATTGTCGATGTAATTTGCTTACGTCTGTAACGATAGTTTGGAAAAATACTGTCAGAGAGTAATCATTCCAAATGAAAGTAGAGACAAACAAATACATTTATTTTATAATATATCAATAAAATGAAATGCTCATTGAGAGAATGATTTTAAATAAGAATTTCTCACGTTATATCATGGGCGGATGGAATATTATTTTAGCAAATATGAAATATACATATATATATATCATCGAGACCTTTGATCGTTTCCGCGTGACTAATGTGACCGCTGTGTCGTAATCGCTATCCCTTTCGCAACAATAGCGTATGGTAAACGCGTATGTTGTTTCGTACACACCGTACAGTTTGCCGGCCGTGATTTTGCAACGTCGAAAGGAGAGATTTTTTCAATTGTGACTAGATGTTGTGTAGCTGCTATTGCCAGCCGTTGACGGTTTGCGTCCCGTATACACACACATGTATATATATATATATATATATATATATATATATATATATATATTGTACGAACGAGCCACCCACGCGCGAAGGGCTCGCTGACGCGGCTCGTTTAATACGCCTCAAGTTAATCACGTATTCGCACAATCGCGCGCGCGCGTTAAAGTATAAACGTTCGCGCCTACGTGCCGATATTTACTCGCTAAACTTCGCGCTTACAAGTTTCCGGGGGTTTTCCAACCACGCGTGTTTGTTTGATAATTTTTCTTTCTTTTTTTCACCACGAAATAAGGCGGTACCCGTGCAGAAATTGTTGCAGGGATCCAATTGGATTCACATGCTTGTTCCCACTTCCTGATCGAGATCCAATGGGTCATTGCATTGGATCCCTATACTAAAACGTCACGCTCTTACATTGGATTCTAATCAGGATTGCCCATTGTAATCCAATGGAGAAATTCTATTTGAATCCTAAAGAATAACTATACATTATCGAACAGAATCATTCTGTAGGTTCTGTATTTCTAAATGAAATATACAGATATACAAAGTGAGAAGATTATTAAAAAGTCTAAAGCGCTTAGAGAAATAAAGAGTTTCTCAAAATAACCGGACATTTTAATTTATTACTAAAACGTATTATTTATTGGAAAAGTACGAATATTTTGATTTTAATATAAGATACAAACATGGAGGTAATGTGTGGAACACAATATCCGATAAATGGCCGCCTCGTCTCTGTTAGCAAACGTTCACTCTTTTGACGCAATGTTCAATGACATTTTGGTATAATTGCGGACTAAGTTCATGGATGGTGCGTTCAATTGCTTCCTTGAGCTCCGCAATTGTCTGTGGATCATTGACATACACTTTCGCTTTCAGAAAACCCCAAAGAAAGAAGTGTAAAATTGCACGATCTTGGTGGCCAATTCACATCGCCGCGGCGCGAGATAATACGACCATGAAACTTCATCTGCAATAACTCAATGCAATGTGAAACACACTGCATTTTCACAATTTCTATGTGTTGCTCGATCGTATATTTCTCCATGACTAAACCTCGATACTTCCTGATGCCAGTTGTCAAAGTACTTTATGTCCGCCACAAAAAAAATGGCGCGCAATTTAAAATGTCGGATCATTTTGGAACACCCTTTATTATATCGTAAAATTCGATTTGGATCACATCACTGAAAATTCACTGTTATTGTTGTTTGTTATTTATTTAACTGCACTTTGACATAATATCCCCAGACACCTAAACGCTCACGAAGCGTGCAGGTTATGTTTCAACACGCCGAGTTTTTTCTCGTGACTTTTCATATATTTTCGATTCGAACGTGATAAGAATTCGCGAACAGCGTTCATCGGGCAACAGTGCAGAATCCAATTGGATCCCAATGAGTACCTCCCTATGTGCGTTGTCCCTAACAAATCCCTATAGAGATATGAGTGCATCTTGGAACTCCTCAACAAATTTTCGCACGGGATCACGAAAGGATATTTTTCTTTTGGAAAATCTGACAAATTCTGGTTGAGAATTTCAAATAAAAAATTCTCAAACGACGTCAATCGTGAAATAGCACGGAATCCACTTGGATTCCCATATGGACTCCCTAGATACGTCCCTATCAAATCCCTATAGTGATGTGACAAGATCTGGGGCCTAACTAACAAAGTGCTGCACGGATATGTGTTCACATTCTTCACACAAACGAATGGCCACGTTAGAAGTGGGTCCATTTTGATGCGGCAAATTTTTTTGCTGATCCTTCCATACTAGCAATGCCCAAAAATTTAACGTCATGATAGATTGGAATTCGATGAAAAACATTGATAACGAAATGTAGTCTTGTTTAATTAAAATGAAGTATCGGTGATGCTGTCGAGTGCGGGAAGTTGTTCGATCCAAATTTAATTCACTGACAGATTAATTTGTAGTTGGCTCAAACATAATACGTCTAAGAAGACACGATTTCTCGACATCCTTATGGCATGACACTATATATTTATATATCAATGTACATCGTTTAAGGAGATTATACATATATTGGGTCGTACGTGCATATATGTCGATACTCGCACTGGCAAAGTTCGTCTGGCGCTTCCACGTGGAGGAGAGGCGAGGAAACGACGAACTGGTGAGACACCACGCGATCCTGCCCCAGATTCCTCTCGAGACGTCGTTAATTAACGCTTCCCCCTTCCCCTTTGCTTCTCGTCCTCCTGACATTGCCTTCTGTCCCTCTCTCTCACTCTCTCTCTCTCTCTCTTGGTCTCTCCGGGTCTCTCTACCGCGTTGCATCCCTCTCGGTTGGCTCTCTATGATAAAGCCCATCGATGATAATGAATATATACGAGCCAGAAATAATTGGCAATATGTTCGCACGTAGGAACCGAATCTCTTCGGCGATGATCAAAAGTTATTCGACGTCTCAATATTAAAGTATGTCAGGAATGTGGGCAAGGCCGTTCGGGCGTATGTTCGAGTAAATTCTCGACTGTTCGTACGGAAAGTTGCTCCAACGAAGGGAAAGATCAACGAAAGTGACGAATTATTTTCAATTGTTTCAAAAGCGATGAGAGGCCTTATGCATTTGCAATACAAAAAAGAATAGTTTACAGAAGTCCGCGTATATGGCCTGGAAAAGCAAGAAGGTTACCAAAATGTCTGGCAGGTTGGTGCGGTTATGTAAAGTTAATGATGCAGATAGACGAACTAAAACGGGGACGCTATAGACTGGCGGTTGCTCCCCCTTCACTTCGTCAGCGAACATTTCGTATCCCTGAAAAATGCATACTGCACTTCACTCTCCCCTCTCTCTCTCTCTCTCTCTCTCTCGCTTGTACGACCGCCTGCATGATTTTTACCACGCGTCCTAAAAACATCATCTCTTCAATTCCCATTGAAGGTCTCCGAAGCCGCTCCGATAATTGGCCAATACTGATATTCTACGATCTTGAAGTTTGCATCGTTGCGATGCAACGAAAATTGCTTTTTATATTTTTATTTACTCATTTTAATTATTTTAGAAAATATTGCTTTTCAGATTTAAATTCTAGATCCTGAAACGAGCGACTTAAAAAATGATTGACGGATTTTCGTAACCAATATTTCTGAAAAGAGATTCGAAAAATTGAAAAATAATCATTTTCATTGCGTTTCAACCATGTAAACTTCAATCGCATGATATTCTTCCATTCTTTTTTTTTTCATTTATACCTCACGTTCAATTCCCGAAAGAGAAACACGCTATTTACGAAATTTCAAACAAATTCTTCTAATAATCTAAAGCTTTGTATCGTTGCTTCAGATTGTTTCCTACGGTGTGGCGTTCTGAATTTCAATCGTTTTGGTTTTTACATCGAACGAACGGTACGAAAGCGATTGGACAGGTGCAAACGGAAAAAAGCATATACAGGTGAATATTATTTTATATATAAATGCGAATAGGGATTTTGTAAAGAGAAATAGGTGTATATTATTCGATATATAAATGAAAATGAATGGGAAAGGAATATAGCAGGAGCTCGATTATCCGAATCGATTGGGACTGAAGATAGTTCGGATAATCGAAACGCACTTTTTTTCTGAAGGGATAAAATAAAACAGACATTGAAATGAATACGCAATCTATATTAAAGATAAATATATACATCGTTGTTTTTCCGAAATTATAAAGGAGCATGAAAGCTGAGCTAGTTTCGCTCTCGTTTCGCTCTCGTTTGGAAAGAATTTCCAATTTTTTCTCCAACCTAAAAAGACTACGTTTACGCTTAAGAATCAAAGGGCTTGGACTTGAAGTCCTGACACATACGACCATCGCGAAATAAATGGGATGTAAACAATTTGTAACAATTCACATTTATCTGTGCGCGCTGCAAGGAACAAATTAAAATTGCCGGTAGAAGTCAGTGAAAACGCGCTCGACTCCGCGCAGTTCTTGAAGACTGCAACGTAAATTTCGAGCATTATATTTTGCGACACAATGGATATTTCGCGCCAACGAACGTCCATTCTGTCGCAACCAATTCGAACCAACACGAACCAATTCGTGGTTCGAATAATTGAGGTTCCAATAATCCAGATTCTACTCTATTTTGAATTCGTGACGTTGACGTTTGCATCGTTGGAATGCAACGATTTTTTTCCTTCATTTTCATCATTGTCCAAAGCTGTTTTTTGTGAACCGAGGTCATAAATCTCTAATGAAAATACGTAAAAGCGTTTCAATGATTTTCCCAGTTTAAATCTACGGAAAAGGATTTAGCGATTAGAAATAATTAATTTTCGTTGCATTTCAACGATGCAAACGACATTTGAATTATATTCTTGCATGGAACATTAATTTATTCCAAGCGAATCGTTGCTTTTTGGGCTAGGACAGGAATGACTTTTGTGTAAAATCCTTACATTTATTTTAATATAATTCGAATGTCTTCAAAATCATCTTTCCCCACACATATATATATATATATATGAAAGCATGCAATGTTTTTTCCGTTCCTCGTGCACCTAATTACTCATATGTACGTTGTTATATGTGCTTGTAATTAGTAGCAGAAACGCGCGAGGCTCGATAAAGATTTCGTTTTTCAAGATTTAGTTTCCCCTATTCCCGTCCAAATGTACTTGGTATACTTACTATATATAAACGCACACACAGACACATACATTTATTCACAGAGAGCCCATACCAGCTTGATAACACGAGACTCAAATTGATTTTCGTTACGCAAGTGTGTAACGAACGGGTGGCAATTACGCTTAGCTCGTACAAGTAGTAATGGTGGTAGTAGTATAGTTGTATACGTGATCTCACGCACAATACGTAGCCTGAATTGCATTGTCGCGGAGAGCCGTTGAATGCGCGTGGCACGCGAGTCCATACAGAAACATTCGTTGCGATGAAATAAACGCAAAGAGAAAAGATAAAAAACAAATTGAAAAAAAAAAAAAAAACTAATGGCACGTATGAACCAATTACAAAAATTCCCACTGAGGTATATCTGTTTCGTAAGGAAGGCATTTTTTTTTCCAATTCGCACTTAGGAAAGAAAAAAAAAAACGTTGGTGAGCCTTTAATACACCGCAATTAATTTGTACTCGAAACATCGGACGATCCAAAGCCTGCAGGCTCAACCATTTCTTTTTGACCAGCTGAAAAAATTGCCGATCTCCCGATCAATTTTGTCTCCTTCACTTTTCACACCCCGAATGGGAAAATAAAAACGCGTTAACTTCAAACGTGAAAAGAAAGAGTATGTAAAAAATGGCATTCGCGTTCAACTGCATTGTCAATGAAATAAATAAATATGTGCATGGGCGTTTTATTGTAAAAGTTGTTTCGCATCTTTCTCGGCTTTATTAGAGTCCCCGGGACGAATAAAAAAACAAACAGGGGACGCTAATCTTGCCGCAAAAAATAGAACACGATTGAGGGAAATGAGAAACATGATTGTCGGAATTGCGCCGAATGTGCGAATCGAAAAGGCGCGCGAATATGCAGAAAAAGAAAAAAAAATCGCAAGCGCAATGCAAGGGGTGCGGTAGAGATGGGAAATGAAAAGTGTACGAGAATTCGCTTGCGAGTCAGACAGTGGGAGGCACACCGTGAGCGACCAATGTCGCGTGCGGCAATCGTCCAGGAAGTTGGGCAAGCACAATCGGAGCTCATGGAGAAATCTACGACGGGCACTCTTATACACGAAGGTTTTCATGGTACTGAACCAACCGCTGAAATTGCACTCTGCCTGGCGCAAGGCTCTTGTCCTACGTATATGTACTATATAATACATATCTTAATATGTACATATATATATATATATATATGGGGCATTTCACGCCAAATCGACCACTTTCCGGCTCGACCTCTTTCGATTTGACTGAAACTTTAATTTGTTATTGTTTTCATCTCAAAACGCTTGTGTGATTTTTTTCAATTTTTTTTTACATAATTACAAATACGTAGTGAATTTGTGAAAAAATCGCCCGTTTTTTTTCAAATGCTCATAACTTTCTGAAAAATGGACTGATTAAGATTTTTTTTTTCGAAATTCTTCGTTTTGAAATGTTCTTTATGAAAAAAAAATATTTGAAAAATATTCAGTCATCTTCGACTTGATTTTTTATTTTTATTTTAAAAAAAAAACGCAATTTTTTTGGAAAAACACTTTAGATTTTTTATTTTTTTTTTGTAAAAAAAATATGATAAATTTAGCAATTTGTGCCGCTAGACTCATCATGGTAAGATTTTTCTTTCCATTTTTTTTTTGTAAATCGAAAAATTTTTATTCTTAATTTTTTCCAAATATAGCTGGTTTTTATTATTATAAAATAAGTTTAAATGGTTAATTCTATCATAGTCAATACTTTGTATATAATTCAGTGAAAAAGTTTTCCAATTATGTTCAATTATTTTTAAAGGATTATTTCATGGGGAATCAAGTAAATAGGTATTCAATTAATTATTTAATAGTAATTAATGATGAATTTATTCATCTCTGTGACGTTTGAATAATTTACATAATTTGTGATCTCTTGAATTAGAGAGATTTTTAACAATAAGACCACCATTTGTGTCTGGTATTACACCGTGCAACTGCTGAGTTCCTGAAATGGTTTTGGTTTTTGAAAATCGATCACGGAGACCATTCACAGCACTACTGTAGTCTTCCGACGACGAAAACAATCAGTGTATATCAAATAAAAACGATTCAACTGGAACGTTTTTTAACATTGACAGATGCTTGTCGTTTAATATTTTAGCGGCAAAACTAAATGAAATAGTACACTGCATTTTTTTGGAAAACCATAGAACTTATTAATGGATATTATTGCACCATAGGAAACAAGTATATGTGGAAAAGATTAAGAATTGAAATTTCTTAATTAAAAAAAAAAAATAGAAAGAAAAATCTTACCACGATGGGTCTGGCGGCAAAAAATGGTAAATTCATCATATCTTTTTATAAAAAAAAAAATAAAAAGTCAAAAGTGGCGTTCTTTTAAAAAATCACGTTTTTTTACAAAAAACTCAAAAATTGTGTCGAACATGAGTTTGAATATTTTTCAAATATTTTTTTTCATAAAGAACATTTCGAAATGAAGAATTTCTAAAAAAAAATATCTTAATCGGTTCATTTTTCAGAAAGTTATGAGCATTTGAAAAAAAAAAAACGGGCGATTTTTTCAAAAATTCACTACGTATTTGTGATTATGTGAAAAAATTTGAAAAAAATCACACAAGCGTTTTAAGCTGAAAACAATAACATATTAAAGTTTCAGCCAAATCAAAGGGCTCGGGCCGGAAGGTGGTCGATTTCGCGTGGAATGCCCCATATATATATAGATTAGTTATAGAGGGGACGGACCAATAATCGTAACGTCGAATGTTTCGCAAGTGCAAAGTTCTGTACAACGACTGCACTCACGCTTCGACCCTCTCAAAATATTTAACTGTCTACATCAACTTGAATTGTTGTTTTTTTTTTCTTTTCGGTTTTATTGTTCGTTCTTCTTTTCCGGCAAAAATAATACATCATACGTGTCATTGTGGCGCATAATGACGCAATTTATATCGATAATTATTTAAAGTAATCGAAAGTACATTCGTATTAGTGATGTAATCAATCGAAAAATAATAGCTGTTCAATGAAGTACTCCTCGTGTCGTTAGTACGCGTTGAGAATAATTTTTTTGCTTTCAATTAATTTACTGTAACATGCTGTTCGTGTTGGCATAGGTATAACTATATATATATATATGTGTGTGTGTGTGTGTATGTGTGTGTGGGTACATATATTAGTGCATAAAAGTAGTCTCGGTCGGTCAATTAGTGTAATGGATAGTCGTAACTATTGTGTACTCTGGGCACGCGTCATCGTCATCGCCTTCGGCTTTATCTACTTAGAATCGAGAGTTGGAAAGAGGGAGAGCAAGACAGAGAGAGAGAGAGAGAGAGCGAGAGAGAGAGAGAGAGAGAGAGAGAGAGAGAGAAAGGCATAAATGTATAACGTATTACAATGGCGTTAGTTTATAACGGATAACGTCAAGTCCGTGTATTAACTCGTACAACAGTAGCCACAACATTGGAGGAACTGACGAGTACAAAACAATTCCAGTGTGTAGGCGTTGTACTAAAGAATATATACGTGTGGATATACACACTCACATATGTATTCTACATATATATATATATATATATAAACTTTTTATGCACCATAAATATTTAGTATCGACTATGACTGTATTTTAAGCGATCCTCGAACACAGAACACATCGAGAAACGAACAATAGATTTTTTGCCTTGCGATTATTGATGAATTTGCTACGGCTCAATATTATTAGGCTCATTTTATTCTCGGGCGCAGTTAAAAGCAATATCGTAAAAAGTCATTAAAGCTTTATCGTTCGGGAAATATGTGCGTTATTCGTTGGCCGAATTGGCGAGGAGACTGAATGATTGAATGATTTATTTCAGCCATTTTAAGGTATTCTTTTCACGAATTCGAATATTCAACAATTAACTGATTTTCTTGTATAATTGAGTAAAAATACATCCCAGTATACTGGTAAAATTTCAAGCCAAGTTGCCGAACTTTAAACAAAAAAAAAATGACGACTTTAAAGATTGTTTAATTTGTGCAGCTCTTTATAGCGATGACACGCTGGTCATATTTCTATCTGACAATTGATATACTAAATAACTTTAGATGTTTGATATAAACTGCTCTAAGCATGTCAAGGAATTCTGAAAATTTCTTAACGATAATAAAAAAGAGGGTCGCCGAATGTTTCAAGAAAATATTAATGATAAAACTTAGAAAAATGTGACTAGCGGAAGAATTTTTGTAACCGCGACTTCTCAGAGGATATGTAAAAATGTCTTAATCTACCAAATTTATGCGAATTTTTTTATTCTTGTTCAACGTTGGGTATAATAATTGATTGCAACTTATTTTTATTAAGCGGCACTAAAATTTACTAATGATTCAAAAGAGATTCAAAATTTACTAATGATGTGGGCTGATGTGCCCACAAAAGACCGTCCTCCGCGAAAGGAATACCTTACCAGGTCTCCATAAACTTGAAATTTTGAATGACAATTTTTTAATTGTTTAGTTGTATAGCCTGGGGCCTTGAATTTAATTTGCAACAAAGATTTTGTGAAAATTCCAAAAATTGACCGAGTATGACGATTTTTGTTCATCGTAGTGCTGACGATGAGATTTACTCTTTTTTCTTATGCTTTTTTTCGAAATCATGTTTTATGAATAAAAAATGAAGCAAATTCTATTTGTCCGAATCGTTCCAAATTCGGAGAGTTTACGACATTTGCTATCGTATGAAGGAGACGATTTTTTTTTGTACGTTTATCCATTTGTTAATAGCAAGTAATGAATGTTACTTCTTTTGGTCGAGAATCGAAGTTTTTTGGCTATAGCTTGCGATTTTCGTAATATTCAACAGTTCAGAATGTATCCGATCATACCATACTTTTATTATTATATTAAAAGTCTTTTTTTTTTCTTTTTTTTAATTCTTTGTTCCATCATACTCTTTTACGTGCTCATTTTTTCCTTTTTTTCTAAACAACAGCAACAAACACAAACGACAAACAAATATACTAAAAGTACATTCTACCAATAGTGTGTAAAATCTCGGCCTCGTTATCCCAACACTCACATCAGTAAAAAAATTGATAATCGACCGGTTTTTTAAACCTCAAGCTTATGCAGACTCGTGAAGACTTCACTAAAAAAAATGGTAAGCACCTAAAACTCGTTAATTGTTGATTGACTTATTTTTACTAGCCATGGGGCTTATCTCCGTTCCCCTAAAGTGCAAAAAGATGTCTGCTGATTAACGACATCGCTTCCATGTTCAATCGTCCAATGTTAATTCCTGCAACAAATGCACTTCACTTCCAACTAGTTCGACTACACTGTAGTTACATATTTCTTATAATTGCTGCATTACGCAATCGCAAGCTCGAGTTTCGAGATAGTTTACAATGTTTTTGTAGACTGTTCCTGTACAGCCGAAATTACGAGCAACTTCATTCTTGGCGTAGCCTTTTTTTTCCTTCTTTACGCAACGTCACCCTACTTGTGCACAATGGATTTGGTGGGTCAGTAATTGCACTGAGCAGAACGTATAGAATGTAGACGTCAAACCGGTGGAAAATTTTTCCGGTGGTTTCCATGACTGCGCATATTTTAGAATACACATTATTACATAATCAACAATAGGACAAAATGTATTCTGATCCGATCGCGCGAAATTCTCACTCTTCGGGAATTCCATTAGTCAAAGTCATCGAAAAATTGGATTATTTTTTTTTCTTTCGTTTTTTCGTTTCATAGGAAACTTCAGTGTCCCAGGTCTTTGCTTCAGTCTCTTCGTCCGCCACATACTAATGTCTATCAATTAAAATGCATCCCATCAATCAGGATATCCTCCTAAAAAGCTGTCTCGACATAATTGACAAAGCCAGGTAGACGAGGCTCTCCGCATTACCGTGAAGGAAGGAAAATCGAAGTCTATAGGCGAAAATGGAGGGAAGATGAAAGACTCGGAAAAAGATGGAAAAAAGAGGGTAGGGTAGGGAGGGGCATGTTAAGCAAGTTTGGAATTATGGCCCTGTAATTCCGTAAGGCCTTAGGCCACTCTAGAGGCCAAAAAAGGGGATATGTAGTGATTTTCTTTCAGCAAAACCATAAAATCCATCAGAATTACAAAATAGGGGTTTTATTATACATGTCTATATAAAATTATTTTTTCACAGCGATACATATTAAAATGGCGACTGTGCAGCATTTTTCCGATGACGCCTTTATTTCTGGAAGGTCAACAGCCGGACCAACAGCTCCTATGATTTTTTAGTTATGATGAGACACGAAAGTTTTTTCGATTATATATAAGAATAGCTATAGAAGTACGTACGTTTTTTTGAGATATTTTGTTTTATTTGTCAAAATGGCGCATTTCTAAAACAAAAAGTATAAAATGCCATGAGAAAATCATCAGAAAATTGTTTATAAAAAAGGAACTATGCAATATAACAAAAAATCCTAAGTAGTGCCTCGGAAAAAGTAATTCTAAATATACAGATAAATTTCAAGTGAATCGGTTGAAATTTGTTTGAGTTATGAGTCCGACCGACTTGAAAAATGTAGTTTTGAGATAAACGCGTTTAAAGTTAGTAAAAAGTCACGTCATGAATCAAGAGGGGTTGCGCTAGAATTTGAAAATCGAGTACTTAGAGGTTTTTTACACCCATAATCTTTTGGAATATAATTTCATAGGTACTAAGGTACATTTTTAACAAAAAAAAACATCGATTTTTGGAAGATCCTAGAGTGGCCTAAGGCCTTAACAGTCTGCCGTATAAAAATGAAACCTACTTTGGTCAATAGGAAATGTACCTGGGACAAAAAAAGTCCGTAGACAAAATTCCTGTTATCCTTATTGTTTCACAGATAATCGCTCTCAAACGACTAAGGCCATATTTGCTCAACCTGTCCCGATAGTGGGGAAAGTTAAACATCAGTATGAAGTAAGTTGGGCAAAGCAAGAATTGCATAAAAAAATCAGACGTATGCAACATGATTTGGTACAATGCAGTAATAAACCGTTGCGTGTTAATTAGTTGGGTTTTGAAACATTAACATTAATTGCAATGAACTTTGAAATATTTTCCCTCATGCAATTGATAGAAGAAAATCTTTCAATCACGTTTTCTTTTTACATTTGGGTGCAAAAATAATGAAACGTCCCGTATTACCGTATCGTGCGCCGCATGGCAACGGGCGATGGCGTGATGTGTTCCCCTCCGCCTATACCTCTCTTTCCGCCATTTGATGCACCCGCGTGCGGTGCTTAGTTTTCCAGATATTTCGTTTGCCCAACTTACCCGACTGCTCAACATGCCCCTCCCTGCCCTACGTGCACGAGTGGATAGAGCCATTGAGACAGACGTTTGGGCTCGGTTGCGTTTGTCATATTGGACGAGGGGACGTTCGTACGGATATATACGGTTACGCAAGTCCAAATCCTTCGGCCATTTTGCTAACTCACGCGTCTCGTGGCCTCCTCGACCCATCGGTTCATCCTTGCCTTGTGGGTATTAGGCTTATTGGCCATATACATGAAGTATGCTTATGTATGAACGCGTGTCTCTGAATAGAGCTATATATATATATATATATATTTATCATTGTAGACACATGTTCCTCTGCATTCGCTTATAGGTGGTTTGCGCAGCTTGTCGTTTCGCTGCTGGTGGTTCGCATAATTTCTTCCACGCACGCGTATTACAAACCGTATAAACACTCATCGATACGTAACGTTATTTTGCCGTTACTTGTCATAGTAAAATTCAATGAAACGAGCGAGCCTGAAGCTTATTAATTAGCAGCATTAATTCTCCGAGCACACCAGTGCGGCCAATTATTTAATACTAATTGGCAGCATTAAAAGTGGCGGAACTTAAAATATTCAGATAAATCAGCGAAACAACTGAAAGCAAATACATTGCACGACTTCCGTTCTTTATTACCGGGATTGACCACATGAGCCACGTTATTGCAAAAAGAATGAAAAAGAGAGAGCGAGGGGCAGAGAGTAAGAGGGGGAGGGTTAGATGGGTGGAGCAGCAGGTAAAAAAAGTTGTACTGGAACAAAGTTTCGTTGTTCCCAAGACGAAGTTTGCTCGCGCGCACGCATATTTTACGGGCCGTGAACGCTTGGAAGCTTCGCAACAGGTATACCGACGCGACGATATGAGCCCATTTTCCGAAGACTCTCTTCATTCTAACTTGTATGCGTTTGTGCGTATACGTACGAGTGTCCCTCTTTACGTGTATTTTGCAAGTTGGTGCATCGCACCTAAGCGCATACTCGAGCGAGTTCCGTACGCGCTTCTAAATCGAGGTCATACCGAATTTTCTACTTTAACCTACTGCGAATATACACGGCGAATTTAACTTTCTAAATGGAGAGACACGGGAAGCGGCCGTTGGACGTATTACTGTCGCGTCGAACACTTATACAGTATTAGTACGGTTAATACTGTCTTTTTTTCGGAACAAACGATATATATATATATGTTCATAGTGTTTGCTGACATGTATATGGGACAACTTCTTGCATCTCCTCGGATCCAAGCTAATTAACGGGTTAGTTGACGGTCACTCGCGCCGATGGAGAACAACCATTTTTTTATGCTAATTATTCCGGTCGTGGGACAAAAAGTCGAGATCAACGGACTCGATGAATATAGTTTGTTGAATGCTGCAACTCGAGTATCGAAAATGAGATATGGTGTGTGTGTGTGTGTGTGTGTGTGTGTGTGTGTGTGTGATCCCTTCACACGCGGTTGATCGTAACTTCGATCAACTGAGTACACTTAGGAATTAAATGACAATAATCATGGGAACGACTAATAAAACGTCGACATGAAAATACAGCACATAAAACGAATATCAACTTCCCATAATTGGAGAGTTCACAGTTTCGAAAAATTGTAGTGTTAGAAATTCGAGTTCCTGAATGGCGAAGGTTTGTAGAGGAAAAAGTTCCGAAAATAAGAATATCGATAAGAATCATCGATAGCTAAACATCCTTACATCATATGTTCACAATAAAACGTGAAGGATGATTGAAACTCTGAAAAAATTCTACCACGAAAGATCGAAACTCCGAAAGAATAGAACCCCGAAAGATCAAAACTCCGAAAGAATTTTACCTGAAAGACGACAACTCCGGAAATCTAAACACCGTCAAAATAAGTGGCGGGTGTTGTCATCTAAACGCGTTAGGCTAACTCGCTATCTGCTTTATGTGTGAGTTTTTCGGAACTTTGAACGTTCTGAACGTTCTTTATGGGAATCTTACACTATCTAAACTTCAGTTTACGCCAACTTGATGAACGAAGCTATGATTTCCGGAGTCCAAAACTTCCGTGAATCTGACGAATCTCTTATTAGCTTTTATTATTTTTAAACTTTCTGATATAGCTCGTCTTCGATAATAAAAAAATTGAAATTTTGTGGCATGCTTAATATTAGATATTCGGAGTTTTGTATGTTGTATTACTGGTCGATCAAATAAAGCGTTGGTCTTCATACTATTTCTGAAAATTATCTCGTATAAGAAATCATAATTGGATCCTTTTTCTATGGCTGCTCGTACCGTTCTACATCATTTGCAGTCAACTGTGTAGACTTTCGTTGGCATGATCTTTACGAAACTTGTAGTTTCGGAACATTAAAATTAGGATTTTTAAACCGTCAGAGCATTCAAAGTTCGGAATTTCAACCCGGCACCGAATTATGTTTTTTTTTCTTTTGTAATATTGGTTTGCAGTCGTGGTGCTTTATGGTCCCATCACTTTTCTTGGTAGACAGGTTGAAAAGTTCAAAAAAGTATTCGGTCATACGACAGCCTTATCACTAATATACTAAATATTAATGATAAGACTAGCATTATACGAAATATTAGTAATATCTATACGTATAGTAAAACTGTAAGATTTGCATGTCTGTTTTTTTGTTTATTCGTGCACGCTCACGTAAATACTAGCAACTTAATCTAGATGAAGTTTTCTGGAAAAATGTAAGGCTCAATTTAAAGTAATATTTAGTTTTTATTTTGTCACAATCGGCTCACTCGATAAAAAAATATGTTAATTTAAAGTTTTCGAAAATCGGCTTGTACAAAGTCGTAAGCACAGCTAGTTACTAGTGCTATACTGAATATTAGTGATGGGTATAATATTAGACGTATTATATTAAATATTACTAGTAAGTATAATATTAGTAATATTATACCAAATATTAGTAATAAGTATAGCATCAGGAATATTGTACTAAATATTATTACTATTATACTTATATTTATAATATTATAAATATTATAATATATAAGTAAATATAAGTATATTAGTAATAAGTACAGTAATACCTCGAGGCTACGTAATAGGTGGGACCGACGAAAATCATTTATGTCGTACAACTTTTAAGTAGTACAGTTCGGGGGAACAACTTTGCATATACAAGCGTATAAATTTCCTTTAATTGAGACCAAGGACTAACAAAAACACCAGTTTAGTGGGCGGCACTGTTGCTGAATGAAAAAATCCTTAACTCCGTAAGTCGAGGTAACGTAAGTCGGAGTATTACTTCATGACATTAGGGATATTATACTAAATATTATTAATAGGCATACCATTAGCAATCGTACTAATTTTATACTAAATATTATTAATATTATACCAAATTTTACTAATATTATACTAAATATTTCCAATTTATACTCGATACTACTAATATTATACACAATATTTCTAATTTATACTAAATATTAGCAACATTATACTAAATAGGTATTAGTAATCCTACTTATTATACTAGAAGTATATGTTTTTCATTGCCCATTTCGGATAGCCCTAGTTGACAGAATCATTTACACCGATTGGCCTTGCAGAAACGGTGGCAACCCAAACAAACCCAAACAATATCTTCCCTGTTTATCGATATGATGCAATTAAAAGAAAACTCCGACTTGGCAAGACTGCGTCTTAATTGTGTATAAAATTCCCACCTCGTGGTCCCAATAATCTCATCGGAAAAAAAATTGGATATCAACCTGCTTTTTTTTCGGGCTCAAAACAGGCCCGTTAAGATCGCGACGCGTTCCTTTCTCGTCGGAAAGATATTGGCTCGGGAGAATTTTGACAAATGAGTGCAACGAAAAATCACGCAATTCACGCGGGATTGCTCGTACTCGCAAGATGTGTACAAGTATACGAGGATAGCAACGATGGAGGAGCCAACTACGTAAAGTGTCGTATCGTGTCGTCTTCACCGCGAACTCGAGACTCGAAATTAGTGCGCAGCTTGGATGTATCTCCCGCGAGGATTCAGGAACGACCTGCGAGCGCAGACACAACCGCACATATACGCCAAACTGAACCGAATCAAGTTATAAGGGATCTCTCGCACGCGCTCGCTTGCCATTTCACAGTAACCTGCTCGGTACAACTTTCCTCCACGCTCCTAATGTCACTTCGATTCGACAAATTCATCAGCTTTTCATATATCACACGAGGCTCTATAATACCGTAGTTCGATTGGAGAGCTCATTGTACGTCCTCGCTGAATCCTAATTATGTTTCAAGAAACATTAATCGCAGTCGAATTTATTATCTTTTTAAAAAGATGAAAATCTAAGCAAAAAGGCAAATCTACCCCACATCCAGCTGATTCGAAAATTTATCGAGATACAATTGAATCGAAAAAAAAGATCCTGCTCCCCTTCCCGGGCCACAAATTTTCTGCTTGTGTAATTTTTGTTACTTTCTGCCCGATCACGTCTTCGTAGTTGTATGCTTGAAAAACCTTTGTAAGTATAATAATAATATAATTATAAAATTAAAAATAATAAATATTATAAAAAGAGTGTGCATTAATTTCAAGGATTTTTTTTTGTAAAAATACGGCTTTATAAAGCCGTAGCGATGGACGAGATTATGAATGATCAATTTGTAACCATTTTTTCACTACAGTGAAAAAATGGTCATAAATTCACTATAGTAAAAAAATGGTTACAAATTCACTATAGTGAAAAAATGGTCACAAAGTGATATTGATCAATATAATGAATATTAGATCAATATAATTTTTATTACGGAAAGTTACAAAAAAGGTTTTAATCAGATTAATTAAAAATAGTGTAGTGATCATTATGAATAGTGGTCCATTTATGTTTTATGTTGAACTGTTTTTATTCCCTCCCAATTCACCCTCCCAATCCTTGGCATTGTGAATTACTTTCCTCACGGCTTGCTCAAAATCTTTTGACGGAAAATAGAGGAAAATATACGCTCGTTCAATTCAAACATCTCGTAAATTATTAGTTCGTATTTTTCGGACATGAACTTGGTGAAAAACAATTTTTTGGGAAATTTAAGCATTAATAATGTATTAAACGTCCATATATATTTTTAGGTTATACATATCTTGTTCACACGACGATGACAGATTTTGTACTTTGTTTTGAGATTTCGAAATAAAGCGGAGCCTTTTAATACGCATACAAGTTCCATGACGTTTTTTTCGTCACAGTCTACAACACCTTTCAAAAACGTCAAAACTTCAAAGATAATATGCTGTTGAATGAAATTTTCGATGTAGGATATAAGAAGTTATGTGCGTTCATGGAATGCTGAGGCAGTAGTAAGGCAAGCCCCGATAGGGCCTTGTTAGGTCAAGCCCTAGTAGGGCCATATCCGTATTGCCTGATTTTCGGAAGTAAAAAGGCAAGCTGATCAGGCCGCAGTAAGGTAGTCTTGTTACTCCCGTACTACGGTTTCACCGATCCGGTCGGCATCCGGCACCGATCAGGCGTGCCTCATTACGGCATTCCAGACCGCAGCACGATAGCGGCCTGATCAGTGTTCAGGCTGTCTGATCTAAATTTCTAGTCGCGTTGTCGCGTGATACATGTGGCACTGATCGAATTTGAAATCTCAAGTGGGTGTATTACGTAGCTAATAAGCGTGCATTTGGAAGTTATTCGAAAAAGATCGCAGACGAATAACTATTTATGTTAACCGGCTGTTGCACATATTTGCCAGTGCTTAGATCATTCGTTTCAGACTGCCAAGCGTTATGGATTCAGACTATTTTTTCGAGAGCTTCGCGAGGAGAAAAAAATTTCAACGTTTACGATGATCACGCCAGGTTGCGCTTGATGCAGGGACATATCCGATGGTTTGCATTTGAACTGACGGTGATTGGGCGCGTAAAATATTCTATATATACATATATATATGTATATATATATATATATATATATATATACCTCTAAAAGCACGTGTTAATATCAACGTACGGTGTGCGTACCGTGAAAACGTGCCCAAATATTCCGATCGCGAATTCAGGCCGTTCGGTGGTTTCGAGGCAAAGTTATATCCAGCAGGTGTCGAAGTGCTCGGGGAGCATGGGGTTGGATGGCGAGCGCACACGGATCGACATTTCATCGGAGTCAAATATCTCTGCTATCCAGTATCCGAAACGAAACACAATTTACGTCTATGCACCCTCGAGTGCGTGTACGATTGCGAATATTTCGATCCCATCATTTCCGACCTTGAAGACAAAAACTAATATAGCCATGTCGATAAGAAACATTTTTTTTTCTGCGATAATTTATATCGGACAATTGACCAAAATGATTTTTTATACGCTCTTGAAGAAAAAAATGAACAATGAGAATATTTGCTTGAATTTGATTCCCAAATGTCTGTGGAAATCGTTAATCCTGTCAACTTCGTTTTTTTTTCTTACAATTAGTTAAACGTATAGACTTTTGAGTTCCTCGGATTTGGTGGCTTGTTCGGGAATACATGAAATTCGAGGGATGGATAACGGAGCAGCTCGAAGGATGCGTAGAGTCGTTCGATCCGAGTCCTGACTTATAATTGATCGTATCTGTTACATCGAAATAGAAAGGGTGGGACTACACCGTTTTCGTGATATAATTCATTCGTACATACGATGAACCTCCGGAGTGGTAGAAGCTGGACATTGTCAGCCAAAGGAGGCCAATACAGAGCGCAATTGGACCTGCAGGTGGCCCTACTTCGAGCGCTCCCGCAGAACCTACTGGCCCCCCTTTCAGCCTACTGTAGGGGCACTGTAGACCCTCTGGACCCTCCATTCAACACAATGTAGGCGCATTAGCGCCAACCGTTTGGTGATTAGCTCCAAAACATCTCCATTCTGGGTACAAAATAATCGAGGGAGCGGCATTTCTTGCTGCTATTTTATTCAATGAAGGAAATTCAGCCCTACTCATGGTTATAAATGATCCACAAATCGTAGTTGGCAGGCAGAGCTACGGATACGTAGTGGATCAGATGCGCGTGGCTCGGCAAAGTAGAAAAAGTTTATTAGAGACAAAAGAAGCTCGAAAAGCTCGTAAAGAGGAAATGCAAGCTTCAAATGAGTTGCACGAGGAAGAGGAAGGACTGCTGTATGGTGCTGGAATCGCTGATTAATCGGTAAGACACTTTATCATTTGATTAAACACATTTGACTTTGAGTTTTTCGTTTGTGAAACTTTAAACATGTTTTTCTCGAAACGACATTTTTTAAATTTGCGGAAATCATAACGCAAAAACTAATTGATGGATCATCTTCAAATTTGAAACACGTTTACATAATATAATTTCTTAAAACGTGAACCTAAAGTTGGAAAGATAAGATTGTTTAAAACATATTTATTATTGCAAAATGCCGGGAAAAAAATGCTATAAATCGATTATTTTTTTTTTCAGATACGTTCCAACATTCAATTCTCGATTTTTTTTCAAAATTCAGGTTCATTTTCTTGAGAAACATCTCAAGAATGTATAAAAATTTGTTGGATTATTTCAGATGCGAATTGCGAGCTGCACAATTCCCGCAAATCGACAACGACGATGAGGACATGCCAAGGGACACAGCGGATTACATCTTAATTGATGCACGAAATAAGTCGAAAAAATTACCAGAGATGAATGGAAATATGAATAAATTATTGTCAGAGTTGCGAAAATTTCCGTTTTTTTTCACAATAAAAAAACTAAAAAAATCATCTAATTTTCGGTCACCTAAAGTGGTTGCCCGCTTTAATGGTGTCCTGAATGAGTCCTCAAAATTAAAAAAAATCTATAGAAATACGCGTTGGCGAGACTACTATCTTAAGAGGAGGCTATCATTTTTGACTCGGGATCACATCCGAATATTCCGAAAGAAATGGCCAATCGTCATTTACAAAAGAAAACACTTCTTTCAAGGTTGATCTCATAAGAATTTGTTTTATTTTTGTAAATTATCTGAAAATTGAATGTTCAAAGTTTAATCACGAATAGAGATAAGTAATAAAACGTCTGTACTTTTAGATTGACGGATCCTTGAAAAAAAAAAACTTTGGCTAACTACCCCGGACTTATCCCACATATAAACGAAAAATAATTAGCGGCATAAATGTGTTCGAAAAACGATGTATGGCCGCATCGATGGCCCCGCGTACAGGCCTCATAGTGACAAACATTTTCCGTATGCGTGGCGTATGCACGCATATACGTTTCAATGGTGTCGCACCGTCATCATTTTGGCTTTTAGCTCTTATGGTGGGAAAAGCATGGATGCGTGTTTGATCGGAAATCCGACACAAAGGGGATCGCGATATCGTTCTCGTATCACGCGTTCGTCCTCGCAACAAACCCGATTCGCACCGACACCTCGATAGCTTGTGATTTTCCTCGTTGTTTTAAACGAGATACCATAGACGAGAGATGATTGGAGCGAGTAAAAGCAAATTATTAGCCGTATCAAAAACGACCGATAGGAGGGAAGGGAAGTAAAGGGGGGACACGTTCACGGACGAAAGGGGGATGACAAAAGTATACATGGAATTTCAATACGTCCGAGATACTTGACACATGATCCCCTATGCCAAATGCCTTTCTATATATACGTGGTTGATTCAATTTAAGCGAAACAATATATCGTTTGGCGACGATTCAAAACCGCGAAGAGCTTCGAGATCGTTTGACAAATAGTAAACGAATCGAGAATACAAAATTGTCTAGGCACAAGATTTTTTTATTAGTTTCTCAAGAGTCAATATCGTGGGTAAAAAAAATATGGTATTTTCGAAACGTTTGTTTTACTTTTCTTTGTTTGGCTGAATTTTTTTTTTTTTTTTTTGGTTTGCGTTTGTACAATTTTTACGGTATTTTTTACTTTCTTTTGTTTGGTATTTTTGAAACGTTTATTTTACTTTTTTGTTTAGCTGAATTTTTATTCAGTCAATATCGTGGGTAAAAAAAATATGATATTTTCGAAACGTTTGTTTTACTTTTCTTTGTTTGGCGGAATTTTTACTTTTTTTTTTGGTTTGCTTTTGTAGACTTTTTGTGGTATTTTTTTACTTTATTTTGTTTGGTATTTTCGAAATGTTTGTTACTTTTGTTTGTTTGCCCGATTTTGAGCTTTCTTTTTGTTTATTTTCGTACAATTTTTGCGCAGTTTTGTCCACTTTTGTTTGGATTTGTAGAATTTTTATTCGAAAAAAAAAGAAAAATCGATGCGGATGAGTACTTTTCCTTGTAATACTCAATATTCGTGTGGCACCATTACACCCAATGCATGGTTTCGGGGGCGGTTGGTAAAATTACTTTAAATGCAGGAAAAATATATCCATACTTGATGATGATGAAAAAAAAACCGTTGATATGTTCGTTTATATCTCCTTTTCGTACAAATCGCCGAACGATGCAAATTGATTGATGGCCTGTTGATGATATAACACTTGACGAATTGTTTCGAAATTCAATGGAAGATTTCCGAATTTTCATATTGCTTTTTTTCGGCTCCTCTTATCCTGCCCAGTGTTACGTCATATCGATTGGATGATTATACAGTGAACACGGATATCGACGAATGCAAAATAATAAATGTATTGTGCACAGTATATTTTGTGTTTTGTACGATTGGCCAGATAAACAAAAGTCCATTTTTCCTGATGCAGAAAGCGAACGAGTGATTGAATATAATTCATTTCTATACATGACCACTGTTCGAGCAAAGCGAAGGGTGAACGAAAGGGATTTACAAAAATATGTAATATTTACGCGATGGCTTCGTAATACTCGTTATTAGCCGTCAGCCAATATGGAACAATCCGGACTACGAAACAGAAACAAAAAAAAAATATTAAAAAATCGACAAAGGCCGACCGAAAGAAGAATAAAAATGAATTTGTGAAACGAGGCAATGTGTAAAATGTCAAATGTGCGGCGCGCAATATCGTAATGATACTTTTTTTTTATGAGAAGCAATTTGCAATATTGCGAACGAATAAAGATTTAATGAATTCGACAAATATTGAAATCCGATTTCGATTTATCGTGCGAGTTTTGCATAAAAACGATAAATGGTTTTTTTTTAACAAAACAAGTGCGATTGTAAATGCATTTACCTCTGGCTTACTCTTTCTCTCTTTCTCTTACTTCAACCTGTCGTTACGTAACGCGCGGATTGTTATCGGCATTTGTATTACAAGGGAGTGCAGCGGTTTGTCCGAAAAAAAACGAACAGAAAAATCCGAGACAATGTGGAAGTTAGCCGAGAGTCTGCGGAGAGTACGGGGAGAAAACGAGAAAGTTCAAGGGCTAACGGTTGCCTCGTTTACTCTCGCGAGTTCTCGGCCATTCGAGAAACCGGAATAATTAAATGATTCGTTGCAACTGCGAGCTCTATTAACCTCTCTCTCTCTCTCTCTCTCTCTCTCTCTCTCTCTTTCTCTCTCTCTCTCTCTCTCTCTCTCTCTCTCTCTCTCTCTCTCTCTCTCTCTCTCTCTCTCTCTCTCTCTCTCTCTCTCTCTCTCTCTCTCTCTCTCTCTCTCGCCCTCTCTCGCTCTCTCTATTATTAGTATTAGCGTTGTAAATGGATTGTGGCATCGAAAATCTTGCCAACTTTTTATCACATCGAGCCGACGTTGTACTTTAAAAAATTCCAACAATTGTGTTGGCGGCACTTTAGTTGGAAAAAGAACACAACATTCACGTGGATCAAGCATGGTCAATTTATTTCAGTAGCTAATCATTTTGGAACTGGGAAGAACTTTGTTTTGAGAAAGGTAAAGATACGTTTTGTCAGTGAATGTTCAAAGTTAACAATTGTGTTTTACCTCAGCAAAAGTAAACGTGAAATGAAAGTAAAACTTTGGAGTGCCATCGAGTTCTACCGCATCATTTTCGAGGATTTGTTTTTTTGGTTTTTCTCACTTTAGACGGTTTTTTCCCATGAATAGTTGATATTTCAACTGCAATTATTATTATTATAAAAATAGGTATAAAAATACTTTTTTTTACGCGACTATTAAATGTATAAAATAATTTCTATTTTTCACAAATACATTATAGTTTTATGCACGAATTTAAAAAAAAAAATGAATGAAAAAATTTTAAAATCGTGGAGATATAAATCGTCAAGTAGGGTTTTCTTTTCAAATTGGTGGACGAAATAACTCGAGAACTACTCAACCGATTTTGATAAAAATGATACCACATATTCTTTATAAAATGATCTACGATGTAGCATAGAATTTAAAAAATATTAGAAGTCGCGTTCATTTTTTATTCATTTTTAAAACTCAAAATTTTGGTAAAAATCCGAGTTTCTTTATTAAACCGCTGGCATTTGTACAAACATTTTTTTTACATTTTTCCCCTACGCTATTACCTTTTTTTCAAGAAATTTTTTATTTCTATTTTTCAGACGATGCCAGACAGAGAAAATAATTCCGCTATCGGCAAGTATTTTCAAAAAAGGGTCCTACTAGACGACTTATATCTCCGCCATAAAATGTTTTTTTAATTCGATTTTTTAAATTTGTTCGCAAACCTATGAGGTATTTGTAAAAAATGAAAATAATTTTATATCTTTAACAGTTGCGTGAAAGAAAAAAATATTATACCTATTTTTCCGAGTGCCAACGCCTTAAAACTACACTAAAGTGCCTAATTTTTATTTTATTTTTCGTTTGACAACCTAATGAAACTTATGGAAATGTCGAAATTTAACAGGAGAGAAATGAATGATCATTTTTTTTTTATAATTTTTCAAATTATATTTTAAATAAGATTTTTCGACGGATCGCCGAATCATAGTGATCAGAATGATTCTTATACCTCTGGTTCTTGTATGAGTCATAAGCCGCGATCGCGCAAGTACCTCAAAGCTCAAACGGTTCGGTTGGAAAGAAATTCCGTTGCTTCGATAAAAAAAAACGGACAAAGCACTAGCCAAGCATTGTGTAGAATTGCGTGAGACAAATACGCGCTCTGCTTGTCGAATCGAGCTTGGACTTTATTTAAATTAGAGAAATTTCATTTTGGAATCGTGAATTACGTCAAACGAGTGCTAACTATTCAACGAAAAACTTCTTTCTGTCTGCAAATTGAACAGCTGATATGAGCGAATGAGAAATCGGTTCGAATTATTCGCCATACCTGGAAAAGCAGAAAATTTAAAAAATTACGCTCAATTTTTAAATATTATATAATAATATATGTAATTAAATATGAATGAAGTTAAGACTCTGTGAATTGATCGTCGATTCGTCCCGATCAATTTGCCCGTATCAACTTGAAACTTGGTATAAATATTCTTCAAAATAAATAATAAAACGCAAATTTTAGGATTTTTTAAAACTACCCCCAATTAGAAGTACAACGGGGTGTCGAAGTTTATATGGGAAAATCTAATTCCCTACTTTTGTCTCAATGAAATTCGGAATGTATGTCCCTTAAAGGGCGTAGAGGTGCACTAAGAAAGGATTTTTCGAAAATCAACCCCTAAAACGATGAAATGGGCTATAAAAGTTTGTATGGTAAATTGTATTCCTTGCGTGTATCAACTTGGAGCTTGCCATAATTATTCTTAGAAACAAATAATGAAACGCATATTTTAGCATTTTTTGAAACAACCCCTAATTATGTGTAGAGGTGCACTAAGGAAGTATTTTCGAAAACCAACTCCTAAGGAGGTGAAATGGGGTGTAAAAGTTTCTCTGGTTGCGTGTATCAACTTGAAACTTGGTATAAATATTTATCAAAACGAACAATAAAACGCATATTTCAGGATTTTTTGAAACAACACCAACGGGTGCAACTGGTAATGAAGTTTCTCTGGGGCAAATTCCACGCGGCCGGAAGGTAATTTATAAATACTTATAAAGCTAGTATATAAATATAAATACATAAACATACTTATATATTGCAAAAAATATGTGTGTCGTGTCCCGGACGCGACCGAACTATGCGGTTCCCCCGTATTCCGGTTTGTCGGTATGTACGAGTTTTTCAACGGGTTTTCCTAGTGGAGTAGCCGAGTAGTTGATACCGGTACATATCCGGCCAAATGTGTAAGCCTGTATAATTCTACACATGCAGGCAATGTATCAAAAGAGTCGCGGTATTCTCTTTGTATACAGCATCGACGCGCACACACACACACACACACACACACACACGAGGTATAGATAATAAATGTATACATTAACCGTGTACCTATCTACACTGATATACATGTATAAACATCTAAATGTTTGCAGACAGGGGCGAGTGGGATAGAGAAGAAGCGCGACAGGTTTCCGCGAGCACGTGGCAGAGACCAGGAGGTCAGTCTCTCTCTCTCTCTCCCTCTCTCGTTGCCAGCG
>OZ010719.1:7218761-7284541 GCA_963932345.1 Ophion ventricosus | reverse complement strand
CAAAAATCAATTTTTTATTCATTTCATAAATCGTTAGGAAAATATCTTAAGAATATATCCTGAAAATTTCAAAACGATGTTCGAATTCCCTTCTAACGGTATGTATATAAATGATAAAAACTCTCCGCTCGAGTCCCAAGCGCCCTCAGGTATCCACGAGCGCGCAGTTTGGGTTTTCATAATCCAAACAAACCCAAACTCGACCATTTGGCGATTAGCTCCAAAACATCTCCATTCTGGGTACAAAATAATCGAGGTAGCGGCATTTCTTGCTGCTATTTTATTCAATGAAGGAAATTCAGCCCTACTCATGGTTATGAATGAACAAATCGTAGTTGGCAGGCAGAGCTACGGATATGCCGAGCAAATGGATCAGATGCGCGTGGCTCGGCAAAATAGAAAAAGTTTATTAGAGACAAAAGAAGCTCGAAAAGCTCGTAAAGAGGAAATGCAAGCTTCAAATGAGTTGCATGAGGAAGAGGAAGGACTGCTGTATGGTGCTGGAATCGCTGATTAATCGGTATCATTTGATACGTTTGATACTTTGTCATATGATTAAACACATTTGGCTTTGAGTTTTTGGATTGTGAAAATTTCAACGCGTTTTTCTCGAAACGACATTTTTTTTCAATTTGCGGGAATCATAACTCAAAAACTAATTAATGGATCATCTTCAAATTTGGAACACGTTTACATAATATAATTTATTAAAATATGAACCTATAGTTGGAAAGATTAGATTGTTTAGAACATATTTATTATCGCAAAATGCCGGAAAAAAATGCTAAAAATCGATCATTTTTTTTCAAACACGTGGCAACATTCAATTCTCGATTTTTGTTTCAAAATTTAGGTTCATGTTCTTAAAAAAACATCTCAAGAATGTATAAAAATTTGTTGGACCGTTTCAGATGCGAATTGCGAGCTGCACAATTCCCGCAAATCGACAACGACGATTAGGACACGCCAAGAGACACAGCGGATAACACCTTAATTAATGCATTAAATAACTTGAAAAAATTACCAGAGATATATGAAAATATGAATAAATTATTGTCAGAGTTGTGGAAATTTCCGTTTTTTTTTTCACAATAAAAAAAAAATCCAAAAATTCATCTAATTTTCGGTCTCCTAAAGTGGTTGCCCGCCTTAAGAAAAGAAAACGAAACCGGCCGCTTCTGAAGTACAAGAAGATGATCGGTTCGCTGAAAATCGTGGTGCAAACATATGCTATCTTTTGATTAGTATTTTTTTTAGTTATTAAACTTTTCAAATATCGAATCGAAAGATGGAATTTTATTTTAGAGAGTACTTTGACAATTATTGATGCGAATATTGCCCAAAAGGAATAAACCTCGATAAACTGCGTGCAGAGTGTCCGTTTAAAATTCACACGACGCTTTTTGTATTTTCGATTTTGTATTTTCGGAAAAGTTCCGCCAAAACATTATCCGAGAAACGCTCGCTTTTTTGGAAATTTAACTGAACAAAAATGTATGAAAAGAAGTGCATTAGTAGAAGCGATACAGAAATTTACTGTGCGAAATTCAGAACTACCATCGTGCAATATATTTCGACAATCATTGATACGAAAATTGCTAAAAATAAAAATCACCGTAAATTTATTGCACCCAAAGTGCATTTCAAATTTAGCACGATGCCAGTTTGTATTCTATTAATTGCCAGGAAAAGCAAAATAATACAAAAGCGTTTCGAATTTTGCAAAAAAATATTGCTCGAAGAATGCTAGTCTGGAAAATTGACGGGAAAAAAATGGATGAAAAAAGTGCATCGGTTGCAGCGGCGCAGAGATGCACTTTTCGAAACACAGCGAGCGCCATTGGCGTCGCGACGTCCGTGCATCGAGTCGAGCGGATTGCTGTGTGCGTAAGAGAGCAAGGGAGAGAGCGAGAGAGAGAGAGAGAGAGAGAGAGAGAGAGAGAGAGAGAGAGAGAGAGAGAGAGAGACCAATAGTCAGAGAACGAGAGAGGGAGAAATTGAGAGCGGAAAAGAGATAGAACGAAGAAAATAAATAGGTATAGTAAGGATGATAGAGAAAGAGAGAGCAACGACGACGAGGATAGTGGTGGTAGTGGCCCCGGCATTCTGCGAGTATCCAGCAGCGTATTGGAAAGGGAATGGATGTCGGCTGCGAGCGAGCTCGCGGCTCACGAGGCCTTGACCGTATCTCCGCTTATCGCATCAGCCGTGGCTGCACTTCCAACGTCACTGCGCGTCGCACGCCGCGGAGCGTCTCCGTGACGAATTACATAGCGAGAGAGCGGTGCGAGAGACAACGGGGCGGAGGGTTGGGGGAGGGGGAGGGGAAAGAGAATCTCACGCGCGGAGTGTGCATTATATGTGAGATTCGTTTCTCGGGCTCACCGGTGAATCTTCGAGTAAAAATTCCAAGAAATTTATTTAAGGCCTTATGTACCTTTGAAAAAATGTATCGTTTTTTTATTGGCTTAAATAATTTATAAACATGCCAAGAATAATATGCAAACGTTATTTTAGGTGGCTCTATTTCAAATATTTCATGTAGAAAAATTATTTTGAAACTTTAAACGCGTTTTTTTGGAAAACATGTTTCCAAAATCGGGCGGACTCGTAGCTCCTACAATTTTCAACCGATTGACTTCAAATTGGAACTGTAGCGTCTCAGATTTTTCAGCGAAGGGAGCATGATTTTGACGATCTATCAACAATTACAGTTTTTATAAACAGATTAAAGCCGTTTCTTTTAGTCGAAAATACACGGAGAGAATTAAATGCTAAAAATTACCGTGCAGTAACGGTAACCAGATGACAACCCTGAAACTTCGCTTGTTATTACTGAGTAAAATGCAAATTTTCACGAAAATAAAATAAAATTTTTTCTTCAGATAGAAAATTTTACCAGATTTTCTAGTAAATTTTGATGAGTAACAAAATACGCAAAACTTAAATTTAAAAAATATATAATATCAGCGAAATTTTACTGTGCATTTTATTATTTTATGCCTTTTAAAAATGTCTATAAAAAAAGTATCGTCTTTATAACAGTTATTTTAAGATTTATTATAAAATTTAATGAGTGTTATAGGAAAATGTATTGTGCTCTCGGTAAAAATTATCGTGCGCGCTACCCTTCTTTTATAATAAAATTTTAGCTACGTATTTGAAATTTTCTGTAACGTGAGTTAAAAAAAACTTGTCGCATACGAATTATTATGCTTTTCTCACTTGTCACCACATTGAAATATATCACGGTAATTTTTACCGTGAAATTCACGACAAAAATTACTTTTTAATTCTCTCCGTGTACGACTATTCACTTCCAAATGTTGTCAAATTTGCGAAAATCTGTATTTTGTGATAATTGTGTGTACTTCGCTGGCAAAACTCATGCGGATGATGAAAGAAAAATATTTTTTGTCCTGGGTGCTTGTGTGCAGCTCCGACGAGTCCGCCTGTGGACGGCCTAAAGAAAGGCGTTTTCTTTCTACCGGCCGCTGGACTGGCATTTTTTATTTTTCGAAAAATAAAAAATTCATTTCTCATCATACTTACCGATAGGTAAAATAAACCCTTCAAACATCATGCTTTTTTAGTATTTGACAAAAAAAAATCCCAAAAAAGCCTTTTTTCCGACCATCCAAAGGCATATAAGGCCTTAGAAGCGATACAGTGAAGAAATATGCAACGCCAGAAAAAAAAAATGGAAAGAACGATACATTTTTGCGAGTTAGCTCGATTGCCAGAAAAGAAAAAAAATTTCTTATTTTTAAAAGAGATAATTGTAATGTTTTTTTTAATATCAAAGTAAATTGATGTAAAAAAATGCGTATTAATCTGTTGCTTATGAAACAACAGGATTTAAAAAGTATTGATATTTTACATTAAAGATTTTATGAAGAGTGAAGACAATACGGGGATGGGAGCTTGTTAATTGAATATCGCACATGATTGTAATATTAAATGAATGAATTTAACAAAAAAATGCAAATCGCTTTCTTGTTTATTGAGAAACCATTTTTAAACGCCGATAATTATCAATATTCAGGTTAAACATTTTTCGGAATATTATCAAAAATATGGCAGATAGGATATTGTGACTTTGAAAACCGACCTTCTTTTTTTTCCACAACAATTATTTTGCTCTTTTCCCGAAAGGAATAATTTGAAGGTAACCGTAATAATTTTATTTGAAAGTACTTTTAAACCAAAATATTGCAAAGACAAAGCGGCGGCGAGGGTGGGAGGGTTCATTTGATTTTGACAGACGGACGAACAGATATGACGAAATTATAAGGGATGAAGTGTAAGCTCGAGCTCATCTTCATTCTACCTGCGAACAATAAATTGTCACGAAATAAGAATAAATTTTTCCACGAATTTTTGTATTCATGACCACGCAGAATTTTTTTGAAAATTAAACTCAATGGTTGAAAAAAGGGATTCTCCTCGACGTTTTTTTTTCTCTCGTTATATTCGTCTCAGTTACAACGATCAGCGTATATACGTTCTTTGGACTCTCCCTTCAGTCGTCTGCTTGGCCCGATTTCGGCCTCGTCACGATTATTAACACGATGACCCGCGACCTCGAATTCAGGACGACACGATCGACACGAGAGAATCGGCGTCAGCCGAGTGCAACCGATCGTTCGTCCCGCTAGTCTCTCAACAGGAGAATATATTTCTTTCCTCCCTCTTGCACTCCCACCGCCTCTCTCTCTCTCTCTCTCTTTTTCTTTCTCGAATGCACTGCCTTGCTAGCCTCGATGAGCTTCATAACTGGCGGAGACCGGGCTCGCTTGAATGTACGAGATGCTTCTACTTTGAACAAACTAGGGGCTTAAAGATGTCGAAAATTTCACAAGCACGATATAAAGCTTTTAGCGTGAATGTGAGCTTTGTTTTACTTTTTTTTTTTAATTATCTAACGGATGGAAAAATGAGCATTGAAGTTTCGAATTCGATTTATCATAATGAATAGAAAATTTCTTAATGTATATAAATATTCACATATGTGAGCAATGCCGATTTATTATTGTATATATTTATTTATTATATTTATTATAATTTATATATTTGTATTCATTATTTGTTATTTATTTAAAAAAAAAATTTTATTGCTCCATCGTGCGGGCTGCTTCTCCTTTTTACGTGCCAATCTTATTCCATCTTATTTCCCTATTTCTATTTATTATAATTTATATATTTATATTTATTATATTTATACATACACATTTATTTATTATATTTATTTACACGAGGAAAGGTGATTTCGTATCCTTGTTTCCCTCAGGGATGCATGCCAGGCGTTTGGCGCATTTGCGATTCAGATTAACCCTTCGTGGTCACCCTGGATAGAATCGACCCGTCGATCAATTTCTTGGCGTAAATATATAATAGTTCCCGGCTTCGAATGGGACTGTATTCATCATCTTACCTGTAGTTTGAAGTATCCTCATACCATAAAATTTACCCTCTTCACATGTCGGAATAAATAACTTCTTTGGAACGCGCATTATGCTACTATTTTTTTTCTCAAAAGTAGCATACCTAAGGAGTATCGCGTCCAAATTTTAGGTAAAAATGTTGAAAATTCACGCAACTATGATATTTTGAGCGAAAACGTTTCTTTTTTGCATTTTCACCGCTTTATCATTTTTTTTTAACATGTCACCATTTTATTTCTCATAAATAAATTTTTCGTACATCATCTAGAAAGTTCAAAGCATGTTCCGTAATTTTTTGAGCCACTTCGGACGAATAGTTTGGTTACAATACTTCTTTGAAAACTGACTGGGTAGAATCGACCCAAGTGTGACTACCGCGATTGACTTTGGAAGTGTGACCACGAAGGGTTAATCGAGATGAAATTTTTGTCGCGATCATATCACATCCGTCGGCATCACATAATTGTCCTGAAATATGCACAATCGAGTGTTGCCAAATTCATGATAGTATCGATGAATTTGTCGACGAAATATCTTCGCTGTCAATTATTTATGAGCGCGAGCCTGAATTCGACTCAACAGTAAATACGCATGGATACACGAAAAAGCTACAGGTTTTTTTTTGTTCAATCGCCTCGAGACTACCGTCGCGAGACTCGTTCGAATATCATATGCATCCCGGCTGACTCCTCTCGTATTCACTCGTGAATTCGCGACCTGAATATTTCCGATGCACAATTTTTGTTTGCGCTCTCGAAAAGAAATCGTACAGAATTGTCTCGTTGTCCCGACGTCTGGCTTGTGTTGCACGAGACAATAAATATTGTAAGCTTTACGCCTTTGTGGAACTTATCGAGGCCGCGGACTGTATAATATTCTTAACAGTTGTGTCGCATACCAGAGCAGGGTTGATGGAATTGTACGAATGCACATACTAAAGAATGCCATTGAATTATATGATTACAAGTATTGCTTTCATTATTGCCAATTATTGATAATAAAAATAAAATGAAAATGAATAAAAATAAATTTGAAAAAGAAAATTAAAAAAAAATTAATCTACCCAATTTGATTATTATAATTTGATAATAAAATTTATAAAAAAATTAATACTTTTCATACAATTTATTTGGAAAATAAATTTGTTGTTAAATTGATTGTTCTTTCTTTTATTATTCGATAGCGTTGAACGTTTGACTTCTGCATCAATGAGGATTCTATCATCGTATACGTAGTCGTGAAAGAAAATGGATTCCAATTATTTTAATCTTCATTCGAATACCGCTCTTGCAGCAAAGGGCTTTGTTAAATGTTTATTTTCTCTCTCTCTCTCTCTCTCTCTCTCTCTCTCTCTCTCTCTCTCTCTCTCTCGCTTTTATAGTCATTATAAATGCGTGCGTGTATACGCGTGAGTGTGTACATTTCTATTTGCGCTTCCATTCTACCGTAACGTTTTGTTGTACGAGAAATTCACGAGCGAACTCGTCCTGGCATACGCCGACATATATTCAAATCTCTCACTCGCTTCTAGTTCGTTTTACGCTCGGCTGATTCTCTGGACATATTTTGGGGATAGCTACTTGTTGCGCGCCAGGGAGGATATAGGTGGAGAGTTACCATTTTATACTATATGTATATATACATGTGATACATATATCCATATATACATGTATCCGGAATACACTCGTTCTACCCATGTACTCGTCATATATGTGTACACATACAGGGGAAAGGTTCAAATGAAAAGTGCATCATATCGGGCCATTCAATCCGTTGAAATACAATTTTTTTTTTCTCTGTGCAGATGCTAAAGTTGCAATGGATTTTTAACTTTTTACATGTAACTATAATTATTTTTCCCAGCGATCGCGTTAACGTTAAGGTGAGTTTGACAGCTCGTGGTACACTATTATCTAAAATCGCATGTGCATAGGATTTACGATGTTTTTTTTTTTTGCAAATTCAAAATTCGAATGAATCCAAACCTCGCGAATGATTGTGGCCAGGCCGAATTTCCACCTATCGACCAATAATGAGGCTCCATCTATTTGAGAAACGTCACTCTGTAATCGCAAATTTTGAGCAGGTTAGGGAGGGGCATGTTGAGCAGTCGGGTAATTTGGTGATTTGAAATATCTGGAAAACTAAGCACCGCACGTGGGTGCATCAAATGGCTTAAAGAGAGGTATGGGGGAGGGGAACTAATCACACTATCGCACGTTGCCATGCGGCGGACGGGACGGTAACACGGGACGTTTCATTATTTTTGCACCCAAAAGTTAAAAAAAAACGCGACCAAAAGATTTTCTTCTACCATTGGCTGCGAAAAAAGATTTCAAAGTTCATTGCAATTAACGTTAATGCTTCAAAACCTAACTAATTAACAAGCAACTGTTGGTTTATTACTGCATTGTACCAAATCATGTTGCATGCGTCTGATTTTTTTATGCAATTCTTACTTTGCCCAACTTATACTCATGCTCAACTTACTCCACTGTCGGGGCGGGTTGAGCAAATATGGCCTTAGTCATTTGAGAGCGATTATCTGTGAAACAATAAGGATAACAGGAATTTCGTCTACAGACTTTTTTTTCCCAGATAAATTTCCTATTGGCGAAAGTAGGTTTCATTTTTATACGGCAGACTGTTAAGGAATTACAGGGGTGATAATTCCAAACTTGCTCAACATGCCCCTCCCTACCCAACATTAGAAAACATAGGGATATTTTTGGGAATCATTTTATTTTTTATACAATCTCAACTGCCGCACGGATTTTCGTCAAGCTCAATTTGAACAGTGCATTTGTCGGCATTTTTCACGTGTGAACAAATCAGTTTCCGATATGTCAAAAGTAGAGAAAAACGAGAGTATTAAAAATCTCGAATGAGAATTTAATTTTTGTTGGAAAGTTTTGTCGATGCAGTGTTACGACGAAATTAGGGTGCCATTAGAGTACGGCATGTCTATTATGAATGGCTATCAATGTCTTTCACCGTTGATTTTCTCTATACGTATCGCAACGTCTATACATTCGATCCAACCGGAGTCGAATGATTCGCATCTTCTCCGGGTCGAATGAAAAATCGTTCATCGAATTTCGGCGATTTTTGTCATTTATTGATAACACGGAAAACTCATCGTACGAGGAGTTCGCAAAGTTCAGCCATTTACGGATAACAACTTGTTGAATTTCGTCGCGCTTCCATTTCAATGTGGAACTCTCTTCCCATTCCCGCTTGTAACACGGAGCGAGTCAGCCCTGGCCGTATTTCGGGGGTGCCAACACTTGTTGCGCTCGCACTAATCTTTTTAACCTCGAATTTCGTCGCACCGCAAAGCTCGAACGTTTTTCGATGTGAAACGCGAGTGGCGAGTTCATGAAAAATGTTTAAATGAAAATCTACGTTCTAAGGATCTACGAATTTCTAATCGATATCGAAGACTGCTTGGAAAACAGTCTTCGATATCGATTAGAAATTCGTTGTAAATTGTTTCAGAGTTGTTGTCATAGTTTCTTTTAGAAGACTACCGCAAAAAGAGCTATACATAACGTTTTTCAAAAATGTTACATTCTAAAATACGTTTTTCAGAAATTTTTATATTCTAAATTACGTTTTTCAAAATTCTTACATTCTAAATTATGTTTCACAGAATCTTCATATTCTAAATAATGTTTTTCGGAATTTTTATATTCTTAATTACGTTTTTCATAATCTTTGTATTCGAAATTACGTTTTTCAGAATTTGTATATTTTTTATTACGTTTTTTAGAATTGTTATATTCTAAAGTACGTCTATCAGAATTTCTTTGTCATTCTAAATAATGGTTTTCAGAACTTTCGTATTCTAAATTACGTTTTTCAAAATTGTAAATTACGTTTTACAGAATTTTTATATTCTAAATTACGTTTTTCAGAATTTTTATATTCTAAATTACGTTTTACAGAATTTTTATATTCTGAATAACGTTTTTCGGAATTTTTATGTTCTCAATTACGTTTTTCAGAATTTTTACATTCTACCTACGTTTGTCAGAATTTATCCTAAATTATCTTTTTAAAATGATTTATCGTAAATTATGTTTTTCAGAATTTTTATATTTTAAATTACGTTTTTCGGAATTTTTATAACCTAAATAACATTTATCAGAGTACCTACCGCAGAATCTTCATAAAAATTGGCATACAAACGTATTTTCAAACATTTTTTTCATCCGTATCAAATAAATTGAACGAAATCACATTGGTTTGCATTTGACAGATATAAAATGGCAAAAAAAAAACGATACGTCAAAAGCAATTGCATTTTGAATCCGAGTATTGAGCGAATAACGAGATGGTGGGTAAACATTTTGGAAATGGCCACTTGTTGCGCTCGAAAAGCGTGAATCGCATAGTGACTCCGGATCGTTATATATATATATATACATATACAAATCTACGTGTGCGTATCTGCGGATATATACATTGATATATTTTCATATAGGTATTTATATAGGGACGTATATATTTGAAGCACATGTTGAGTACATGGATCATGTACCGCGGCTGAACCAGGCACATGTATATAAATATGTGCGAGCCAACGTTGGTGCCGCATGCGGTGGATGTAGTTGGGGGTGAGTAGCTGTTGAATATACGTATAGGTGCATGCACATAGTTGAATATATGTGGTAGTGTGAGAGAGCTTGGCTCCGGGCCAGTCGCCAAAATTTGGCTGTTCTCTCGCATCGTTGGCCCTCTCGTACCCTTTGCAGTGTATGGAACTACCTCCATTCTTGCCATCAGCCTTTTATATATATATATATATATATATATATATATATATATGCGTAGATTGCGCTTGGAAAATTTCGACCGAGATTGATGTTAAATTGCAGCATGAATAGAGAGCTCAAGCGAGAACGGCCCGTTCTCTACCATCGTTTTAATCTTTTTCGTCGAATAGACAAAAGGTCAATTTGAAAACGCGCAAAAAATTCCGTGATGAAAAATAAACCAACAATTCGTAAAAATGATGGATAAAGTAATAGTGACTTTTTCAGGACTCTGATTTTTTTTTGCTTTTTGTTTATTGCGTCCTTTTTGCGGGTCGTAAATTGTCAAGATTGCGTGAAGAGTGGCAGGAAATGTTGGTGGATTCGTGCATGAGCAAAGCGTGATATTCGGGGGAAAGCTTTTTTTGTTCATCTTCGTTTCCATGCCACATTTTGTGCACAATTCGCGCTGACACACCGACTCTCATAGCTCGATCGTAAAATTTGGCTTTTTCAACGATTTCCATCGTTCGGATGTGAGATTTCCTGAAAAAAAAAGAGCAGGAAAGTTCGACTCCTGGCTGAAACTACTTGTTGCTCGCGAATCGAGGAATTTTTTACACGAGCCTTTTAAACGTCAACACCGAATTTATGCATACGCACGTAACGTACAGTAGTCATTGTTTCCTTTGGTAATGAGAAATCGTTACTTCAAACGAAACGAAAAATAATCAGAGATAATAAAGCCTGAGGATAAGAGTTGCTGAGTTTTCTGGAAAGATAATTGATGTGTCTCTGAGTTTGTGTCTACAACTCGGGAGGCGGTACAGTAATTCGTTTTTATCGCATGAACAAAAAAAAAACTGTTTATCGTAGCCTCTATCTTATCTAATATGTGCACCGAAATGTTGAGTAAAACACGTTCGACTCAAGGTAACGTTGACAAATACCGAAACTATTGTACGCTGAATTTGAACTGACTGAATTTTATCCCGCATAGAATCGAGACTTGCGAAAAACGAATATTTTTGCTTTACCGAAAAAAAACAAACAAAAATATATATATATATATATATATATATATGTATATGCATATATATCATGGACACACGCACCACATTTACGAAGCACTGTTTCCTCGCGGAAACAGCTGCAAAGCTGCTGCGTACTGCACCGGTCGTTCTTTGCCTCCTCTTCCTTACGTATTGCAATACGTGTGTATTGCAATATATGTGCACACACACACACACACACACACACACACACACACACACACACACACACACACCTATTATGTGTTCCGATCATATATACATATATACAACTCTTGCATGACGAGTGCTATGTGCACATGATATATTTGCAGTTTGTACATTGTGAATGACGAGGGCAGAGGGAGGGGGATGGAGAAAAGTAGAGAGAGAGAGAGAGAGAGAGAGAGAGAGCGAAGGAGATCCCGGAGACACGAGTTCAGGATACGTTGCTTCTCTATTCAGACCGAGAGACTCTATCTTGGCACTCTGTGCAGCACGTGCTGCTCCTAGGCAGTCTCCAAGCTATGTACACACGAGAAAGAGTGGTACTCGGCATACAGGCGATTTCAGATCCTACAACCTTAACGAAAATAATTTTATTCGAGGTAGAAAAAAAACGCAATGCAGTACAATAAGTAAGAGGTGGAGAACTTCAGATGTAAGTTGAATGAAGCAAGTATGAAGAGCGTTGCCGAGCAGTTTGTTAAGGCCTTAGGCCACTCTAGAGGCCAAAAAAGGGCATATTTTGTGATTTTTTTCAGCGAAACCATAAAATAAATCGGAATTACCAAATAGGCGTTTTATTATACACGTAATTGATTATAAAAAATTATTTTTTGATACCGATACATTTCACAATGGCAACTGTGCAGCATTTTTCCTATGACGCCTTTATTTCTGGAAGGTCAACGGCCGGACCAACAGCTCCTATAATTTTTGAGTTATGATGAGACACTAAAGTTTTTTCGATTATATATAAGAATAGCTATAGAAGTACGTAGGATTTTTTTTATATATTGTTTTTTGTCAAAATGGCGCATTTCTAAAACAAAAGTATAAAATGCCATGAGAAAGTCGTCAGAAAATTGTTTATAAAAAGGGAACTATGCAATATAATTTAAAAATCCTACGTAGTGCCTCAAAAAATGTAATTCTAAATATACAGTTGAAATTTCAAGTGAATTGGTTGAAATTTGTTTGAGTTATCAATCCCGCCGACTTGAAAAATGTAGTTTTGAGATAAACACGTTTAAAGTTAGTAGAAAGTCACAACATGAATCAAGAGGGGTTGCGCTAGAATTCGAAAATCGAGTACTTAAAGATTTTTCACACCCATAATCTTTTGGAATATAATTTTATAGGTATTAGGGTATATTTTTACCAAAAAAAAAATCGATTTTTGAAAAATCCTAGCGTGGCCTAAGGCTTTAAGCGAATGTTTATCCAGTAACTTATGAAAAAAAACAGGATACTTTCTTAGTTCTTTTTTAACTGCCTAATAAAATGTCTGGCTATTTATAAAAAATGTTGGACAGCAGGTTCTCGAGATGAAAAAGTTTTGAATATCATCTTCAGACTTTGTTTCCAGCTAGACTGGATGTAAAACTATCGGGGACTGTATAATGGCAAGGGACGTTCTCGTGGAAATCCCTGACACTAATTTGCAAATGAGAATACAAGTTTTCAATAGGAATTAGTAACCCCGATAGGAGTAAAAACTGGCTGCTCAATAATTATACGCTCTGTACTAGGCTGAGTGCAGGCATTATCCAATGCCTACACTCAACTTCATACGGAGATCAAACGACCTGCAGGCACTTTTTCCGTTTCCATGTCTTTTTCTATGTAAAAATATTAATATCTTTTCTTTTCTTTCTTTTAATTATTTCTTTTCTTTAATTCTTCCTTTTCTTTTAATTTCGATATATATTTATTTCAATTTCTCGATTTGCCGCTCAAAATCCTAAATTCCTAATAAAAAAGGCGGAAAAATGTTTGTTTTGGTTTTATTTGTGTACACGTTGTATGTTTAATTTTTTTTTCTATCAGTCCTAAGCATACAGTGTTTTTGCTGCACCCTGTACTTTTGTGTACCTGCAGTATATACGTATAACATATATATTTGTTTGCCGTGTCATAGTGCGCGTCTCGAGAGGGCACACGTGGACACGAGATACTCATTGTAGTGGTACACACTTGTGCACTACTAATGCCCGGCACGCTTCCACCTTGCGTGGCAGAATACTAGGCGTAGTAGTAGTTCTCGGTGGTAGCTGTCGCATCGGGTTGCGTCGGTGTGCGGAGCTTGCGGGCTTCCATGGATCGAGCGTTCGTCCGACGAGTGTCTGCTCTTCGGGCTCTGTTACTACTTGTTGCACGCTAGAGAACCCAGTGACTGCCTAGACTCTTTCAGTATCCTCCCTCCCTCTCTCTCGCTCTCTCTCTCTCTCCCTTTCTCTTCCTCTCTATCTCTCTCGCTCCGTCATGGTTTATTTTTCGCTATACCCGCATCCAAAAATGTAGAGAAAAAAAACGTAAGGTAAGAAGGGGCATGTTGAGCAATCGGGTATAAGTTGGGCAATCGAAATATCTGGAAAACTAAGCACCGCACGCGGTCGCATCAAATGGCGGAAAGAGAGGTATGGGGGAGGGGGACACATCACGCCATCGCCCGTTGCCATGTGGCGCACGAGACGGTAACACGTGACGTTTCATTATTTTTGCACCAAAAAGTAAAAAAAAACGTGATTGAAAGATTTTCTTCTATCATTGCACGAGAAAAAATATTTCAAAGTTCATTGCAATTAATGTTAATGTTTCAAAACCAAACTAATTAACAAGCAACTGTTGGTTTATCAGTGCATTGTACCAAATCATGTTGCATACGTCTGATTTTTTAAATGCAATTCTTACTTTGCCCAACTTACCTCATACTCGTGCTCAACTTATCCCACGATCGGGGCAGATTGAGCAAATATGGCCTTAGCCATTTGGGAGCGATTATCTGTGAAACAATAAGGATAACAGGAATTTCGTCTACAGAGGTTTTTTTTCCCAGATAAAATTCCTATTGACCAAAGTAGGTTTCATTTTTATACGGCAGACTGTCGAGGAATTACAGGGCGATAATTTCGAACTTGCTCAACATGCCCCTCCTTACTCTACTGCCCAAATTGTTCATTGATCCCCCCAAATAATTAATTGTCCATGCAAAAAAAAAAGGCAAATACATTTTCGCTAATGAGCTAATTTCCCTATGGCCCTTATGTAAAACGAGAATATTACGCGTTGTTCAATTTCAGAGTTGTATAATTTGATATTGCGATAGGCGGCGTAGCCAAGCCCTGGCTAATCCGGTTCGAACGTTTGATAGATCTTTCGATAAACTCACGACCTCGATAACCATAAATAATTATGGTTGTATTCATAAATAATTGAGCTACATGCGGCTGAACCGGGTTGATCATTGTAATTCCGTACTCGCGAGAATCCATAAATATACGGAGTACGTGTAGCCGTGTATACGCGGGTAATTCTTTCATGCGCATATCGAATAGCCTCGAGTCCCGTCGATCTCCCGTCGACCCCTTGAATTTCGGCGTACACGGTACACGCGAAAGCATCGATCGAAACGTGTGCGAAATAAAACGAGTAACAAGAGAGAGAGAGAGAGAGAGCGAGACAGAGAGAGAGAGAGAGAGAGAGAGAGAGAGAGAGAGAGAGAGAGAGAGAGAGAGAGAGAGAGAGAGAGAGAGAGAGCGAGAGAGAGAGGGGGGGGGAGAAGGAGAGACTACGTGTACACCGCATATTGCACAGAGTCCAAGAAGACTCAGTTAAAGTTTCTCGTTGCCTAGCCCTCCGTTCCGTTGGGGTACTCCCCCCTTCCCTCTTTTTCGGCGTCGCACCGTACCGATTCGCAAACTCCGCACACTTTCCCACTGTATGTAGAACACACTGTATGTGAACGGGCGCTCTGGCTCGATGGGTCACTCTCGCTCTCGCAGACCGAGAGGGAAATTTGGCAGCTGCTTTAAACTACCGAGAGGCCAAACTGCAAGCGAAAGTGCAAGTTGCCGTGAACAACGGCTTGTCCTCTCTGGCCCGGTTCGATGGCTTATATATATATTATATATTATATATATGTATACGCATGGGCAAGTTCGATTTCTCTCTCTCTCTCTCTCTCTCTCTGTCTCTCTCTCCCTCTCTCTCTCTCTCTCTCTTTCTCTCTCGTTCTTTCTCTCTGCATGAATAAATGTTTATACAGGGTGTCAATTATAAAGTGGCCATGTGTTTTTAAGGGTCTCGCGCAGAGATTTTGCAACTGAGAAAAAAAATGATTCTTCATGGATTTTCAAGCAATCTTCGAAAGAAAAATATAGCGTATTGTTATTTTGGGGTCTGGAAAAAAAATTAAAATTCCATTTTGAGTATAGCGTATTTTTGTTTGGGGTCTGAAAAAAGAAACAAAAATTCCATTTTGCGTACATCAGAATGAAGATGATTAAATTCCCAATACTTCGAATGCTTATGAAAAACTTTTTTGTGCATCTTGCCATCGAGAAAAAAAATGATCGAAGATGCATTTCAAAGTGCATACATGGAATTCAACTCCATTTGAAAAATGTTTTTTTTTTTGGGTTGTTTCGTATTCGGAATTTAATTATCTTCATTCTGCTGAACTCAAAATGGAATTTGGATCTCTTTTCCTGAATTGTCAATTTTTTTTCTGGTAAATACGAATCATCACAAAAACATGCTATATTGCTTTTTGTACAAGACTTAGAAGACTTGGTAAAAGAAATACCATTAGAGATGTTATTTTTCTCGTTCGCGAAATGTTCGCGGCAGACCCTTAAAGCCGAATCGAAAGCGGGAAAAGCTTTGCGATCACTTTGGGTAATTGCAAAATTTCGGATCACTTTGAATAATTGCAAAAATATATTGGAGTAATACAATTCATTTAATTTCTTATCTTATGAAGATACTATATGGCTCTATGAAATGAAGTATACTATTCTCACAGAATTTTGCAATAATCCAAAGTGATCGAAATCTTTCGACCGGTACCGTATATATATTCCTTTGGACGCACTTCATTGGACAGTCTGTGAAGATAATCATTTGAAAAATTCTCTTTTTCTGTTGTAAAAAAAATAAAAAAATTGCTGGTTGGAAAAAACATGGCTCCAAGACGCGTTCGCACCGAAGTATATTGGCTTGGCGATCGTTTGCGCGCGCGCGCAAGTCACTGCGCGAAAGAGTAACACGAGAACTCCAAGTTCGAATTTCGAAGTCCCGCGGCCTTCCTCCATCTCGGATTGACGTATATGCGTGAGGGCGCATATACACGCAGACACGTGGAAGCCGCGTATGAGAATCGACCGCGGACGCCCACGGCCAAGTGCACAAGCGTAAAATTGTTTATCGCGTCTGGAACTCGAGGACGATCACGAACCACGAAAAAAAAAAGCGGGAACTTTTTACGTCGGCCGCCTGATACTGCGAATAAATTTACCACATCGTACCCCATGATGGTGATGTTTGCAACGTTGGAATTCGATAAAAATTCACTTTTACTCTAAATCGCCCAATTGTTTTTTTTTTTGCAAATTTAAATAACAAAAATCACTCGTATATTTCGTAGGATTGTTGATAGAGATTTAAAATGTGAATTTGCATGTATGGAAAAATTCGCGAAAATATATGGCCTGACTTTGAAATTCTGCATAAAATGGAAAAATAATCGGAGCTTCATTAATCAAACGGCATTTTTTTAGAAAATACGAGAAGAAAACGACAGGAAAAATAAATGAGCGGCAATTGAGTGAAGAAACTTTTTTTTGCCAAAATAGGCACATTAGAATTTTTTGTAATTATTCTTTTCCAATTCCACATCGATATTTTTTTAACCTTCGAACATGAATTTAACACTACCCCAAAACCCTCAATTTCTATTAAAAATCGTCGATTGTCGATAAAAACACGTTTTTCGCGTTTAGCCGATCTAATTCCGAATTTTCGACCGAAACTCCATAATATTTATAATCAGGGAAAAATTTCCCATCGGATAATACCCTCGAAATGGTGTAGGAGTCGACAAAAAAATGTTCGACCCTTCTGACCACCATCCCAAAATCGCCAGAAACCTGAAATTGCACACAGCCATGGTGCCCGTCCTATTTGAGTCTCGCAAGTGTATTGGAGTTTTTAGCAAAAAAGATTTTGGTAGATCAACAAGGAAGAACACTTTGGTAGGATATTTTCACGGGCAGTCAGACACAAACGAATCGCGCCATCGACATTCGACTCAGCTAATTATTTTTCTTCGATTGTCTTCTATTGGAACATTATTGAAATTCGACTGCTAAAATCTTGCTCCTTCTTTGGCCAAGTCGAAAATTTGTCAATCCATGTTCTCCTACATACGTATATATAGATAGCTTTTTTTTAATAATTTTTTCTATCGTCCTCTTTCACGCACAACCTCTTTTATTCTGCTCGCTTCTTTTTTTTCCTTCTTTTTCCTTCCATCCAATCGCCGGTTCAATGGGGCACACCCTGACCCGGGTTAACTCGAATCACGGTGCCGAATATAAACCGGTCGGCTCCACTGACCCTCTTCTCACACCCTCTTCTTCCTACCGCGCTTCGTCTCACTCTTCGGCAGAGGTCTCTGCAGGCTCCGCCAAACCTCCGCCCACGCTTGCCTCAGCCTATATATATATATATATATATAGAAGTTGCTCACGGAAGAGTAGCTTTTCTGTCTAAGAGCTCGTGAGCCATGCACTCGCTTCGGTATGTACTTGCGCGCGTACCAACATGGCAAGTCGCTTCAAGTTCTATACAATTATTATATTCGATGCTGCAAACAAGAAAAACTCCGGGAGAAAAGTTTTTCAAGCCAACGATTCTCATAACTACATTGCTTGAACACGGGAAATTGTTAATCCGCTGTTTTTTTTAGAGTCTCCGTAGCAATTGTCAGCCGTTAGTATATCGTTATGTTCGTCTATTCTCTCTTCCCCTCTGCTCTTGTAAAATGATTGGTTTAAAAATGTAAATTAATTCATGGACATATGGCGAATACTTTCTAGCAAAATTATTGCCGTTACCGTCAAATAATGCGTTTTTATAAAATAAAAACGGTTTTCAATCCGACGAGGTTTTTTTTTTGCTTATTTCTGATATCGATTCGCAAAATATCGTGCGAAATATTGATAATTATGAGTGCTCGCGAAATAGCGTTGTTGGATGAACAAGAAAGTGAGTCGTTTTTCAAAGCAATCAAACTTTCATCCAATATTTCAATAACGGATGTACCTAACGAGGTACGAAGTCCTTTTGCACGACGCAGCAAGAAGCTGTTGAACGCTTCTTTCCATTTTTATTCAACGTTAAATAGTCGAAGAACAGTACTCCTTCAACAAGAACAATCAAGTCAATTTTTCTAAATGTCCAAAATAATTCTAGATTTTTTTTTTATCAATTCTGCAATCGCTTAAGGGATTATGTCGCCTTGAGATTTTCAAAAATTTGTTTTTTTTTTGTTAGATTTATTATATATACTTTTAAGAATATTTTAAGCGTTTGAAAACGTCAAAATTCAAATTTTTACCGAAGTTATGGGAATTTGAAGTGAGCGCGGCGGTGGTCAAAATATCTTTGGATCTACTCAACCGATTTTTATGAAATTGATACTACATATTCTTTATAATATTATCTAGGATTTAGCATAGGATTTTTTTGATTCGATGCTGCGTTCATTTTTGATTAATTATTAAAACTCAAAATTTTGATAAAAATCAGAGTTTTTTTTTCAAACTACTGTCATTACTACAAAAAAATTTTTTAGATTTTTCCTCTACGCTATACTTTAGCTATTGCCTTTCTCTACAAGAAATTTTTATTTCTTTATTTTCAGACGATGCCTGACAGGGGAAAAATGCCAGACGACTTATATCTCCTCTATTTCTTGATTGTTTAATTTTTTTTATCACTCATAAAATTATAATGTATTTGTGAAAAATACAAATTATTTTATATATTTAATGGCCACGTCAGAAAATAAGTCTATTCTTATACATATTTCTAGAGCGCCATGGTGTCGTAATCCCTTAACACAATGGGCAGCCAAAACGTATATTTCTTGAACGGACTGTACCGGTTTCTGCAGTTGCCGTTGCCATTGACCAACACGATCAAACCTCACGATCACAGACATATATATATATATATATATATATATATATATATAGATTTGAGAGAGAGAGCACAGACTCTTGCTCTTTTACGAAGCGATGAAGTTTGGTATACCGACTCGGAGAGTGGGACGAAAATGAGAGTAAAACATGAGGCTGAGGCACGGCCATGGTCACCCGAAAATACGAGCAGTAATTCTCTCTCTCTCTCTGTCTCTTTCTCCCTCGCTCATACACACAGCATACTTTCTTTCGCTCCTTCACCACTTTCGTGCCCTCATCACCCTTGGCTCGGTGAGTTTCAATGGCTCAACGCAACCGCGGGCTCCCTTGTCCTATTATACAGGCCGCTTCACGGACGATGATCACGACGCGCTGTTGCGTTGCTGAATTCTGCACCCGAAGTAAATTTGGTCGGAGCGAGAGTGAGAGAGAGAAATGGGGATGGAGAGGGGGGGGGAGAGAGAGAGAGAGAGAGAGAGAGAGAGAGAGAGAGAGAGAGAGAGAGAGAGAGAAGTAATTAATATTCTCGATACCTACCGGTATGGAGAATTTCGAACATTGTCAACAATTTCAACAGTTGCCCAAACCCTAAATAGAAAACGTCAATGATTGTTTGTCGTCAGTGAGAAGTGACGCTTTAATATCCACTATCGACCTGAACGAAAATTCAAAGAATCGCCATAAAGCCTATTAGCCGAAAGAATAACGAATTCGCGATGCCCTCGAAAGATTCCAGGATTCCCATTACAATGCTGATGATGCAAGAGGGAACGGCACAAAGTGCGAAAAAAAATACGCTCCAACAGTTTAAAATGTGCAAAATATCATTCGGAGAATTCGCTGGGTTATTCTTGCCGTTGAAAATATTATGAAGGATTACGACGTGAAAAAAGTGACCGAACGAATTTCGAAAAATACATTGCCGAAGCATTTTGCGCTAGTCATTATAATATTGAATACAAAATTTAATTACTTTTTAAAGCGTGTTAATTAATCTGTTGTTTCGCTGATCAGTATTTTGCCAATAGCGATCGTCAATATATATCAATAATGACCGGGAAACTTTTCCAAAAAGGTCAGACAATATGGCAGCTTTTGTACAATCGGAAAACAATGTTTTTCTTTCGCAATGAATTATTTTACAATGATCGGGGGAATTTTATTCGAATGCACTTCGAAAATGCCATTTTTTTTTACTTGTTTGAGATTCATAATGCAAAGGGTTGAAAGAATAAAGGAAAGGGGTGGGGGAGGCAATCTCTTTGCCGGATGGACATGACTAAATTATAAGGTTTCATAATGAACATGCTGATTCGTAAAATGTATTATTAAATGATCGTCAATTATTAATGGGATTCTGATACAAAATAAGATCATTAGGTCCAGTAGAAAAATCGGTCCAGTCCGCCATTCGAGATAAAGAGAAATCGTCGACCACGGCCATTTTTCACGAGCTAGGCACGCGGCAACGTGAAGTTTCGACCATTCAACGAGCTAGTAGAAACAGATATACACAGTCGTGACGATTCGGTGAACATTAAACCGGTCCCCCACTCTATTCAATCGGGGGGCCTTGGCCGCAGGAACCGTGGCTAGAAAGAGTCGTTTTTATACGGTCGGCCATTCGACTATTTTTTTTTCTTTCCCTCCCAAATATCCGCCCGTACCACGCCCACAACTGTACGAGCCCTTGTCGCTCCATCTTTCAAATACGGTCGATCTTAGTTCCACATCGCGTTGTTCCTCGAATATTTTTATTGCGATCGTAACGATCGTTATCGTTGATTTTTTTTTTTCAAATTTGGTTAATCGGGTGGGATTCCTCTCTCGTAACTTCCAGGAATTGTAAGAGACAATAAAAATTGGATGCATTCTAGAATTCGCTTGTTTTTAGTATGGATGCAGAATTTGGGATCGATCGACTAACTTGTTAAGGCCTTAGGCCACTCTAGGATTTTCTAAAAATCGTTTTTTTTTGTTTAAAATGTACCTTAGTACCTATAAAATTATATTGCAAAAGATTATGGGCCGTAAAAAATCTCTAAGTACTCGATTTTCGAATTCTCGCGCAATCCCTCTTGATTCATGTCGTGACTTTCTACTAACTTTAAACGCGTTTATCTCAAAACTATATTTTTCAAGTCGGCCGGAATCATAACTCAAACAAATTTCAATCGATTCACTTGAAATTTTAACTGTATATTTAGAATTACATTTTCTGAGGCACTACGTAGGATTTTTTAAATTATATTGCATAGTTCCTTTTTTATAAACAATTTTCTGACGATTTTCTCATGGCATTTTACACTTTTTATTTTAGAAATGCGCCATTTGGACAAAAAAACATTATATCAAAAAATTCCTACGTACTTCTATAGCTATTCTTATATATAATCGAAAAAACTTTAGTATCTCATTATAAGTCAAAAATTATAGGAGCTGTTGGTCCGGCCATTGACCTTCCAGAAATAAAGGCGTCATCGGAAAAATGCTGCACAGTCGCCATTTTGACATGTATCGCTGTGAAAAAATAATTTTGTATAGTCAATTACGTGTATAATAAAACCCCTATTTTGTAATTCCGATTTATTTTATGGTTTCGCTGAAAAAAAATCACAAAATATGCCCTTTTTTGGCCTCTAGAGTGGCCTGAGGCCTTAAAGAATTTTAACACTTAAGAGGTAATAGTCTCGCCACAGCCACGTTGAAAAGATTATTCTCCGCGCAATCGACGAAAGCTTCGAAATATTGCGAAATATCTTTATAATGTAGGTTGGACATCTTATCGGGATGTAAAAACTTATAAAATAGTTCTAGTCTGCTCCAGTCGCTTCGTGGCGCTAGCGTCGCTAGACATTGCTTTATTCAAATCACTATATCTCTGAAACTAGACGATCAAAATTCATGATTTTTTTTTACCCACTTCGTCATATGTTCCTCTGTAATTGAGAATAAAATTTAAAAAAATCTGTAGAAAAGTTTTGAAGTTATTGCGTGAAATGTGAAATTTTCCACTGCTCATAAGAACACGTGTAAAACCATACAATCTTTGATTGTCAATATCTCGAATACACAACCGTGAATCCTTCTGGAATTTTGTAGGTAACCACTTAATAGTGTCTTGAATGCGTCCTCGAAATAAAAAAATAAAATCTATAGAAAAACACATTGGTGAGACTACTATCTTAATTTGCAGTAGTTTCGTGTGGGCTCTTATGAGCCGTTTTGATGTAAGATATGACGAGAAAAAGCATAATGAAAAAAATGGTCCGGAATGTTATGGATTTTTTGTCGCGTAATTTATGTACGAAAAAAAACTTTTTTGGAAACTTTCCCGTCGGTCGATATATAGTTATAGTATAATCAATTGTAACGTACTGAAATTTTGCTCATTTTCTCGCTCTAATAATATTAACTCTAATAAAGTTAAATATTAATAAACACTGGTGAATAAAGAAAAAACATTTTCACCGGAAGTTTTTTATTTCACTTTATTTTATTTTTTATTTTACAACCACTGATTTTACTTAATATCTAAGATAATTAAGAAGATATTTGAAAAGATCAAATTTCAATCAAGTATCGAATGCATCCTTCCAGAAAAAAATCTATGTTCGTAAAAAGCCCCGAAAAGCATTGACTCGAATTGGTCGGTGCGAAACGATGATTTATTCGTAATCACCACGCAACTCCGGTTTCGGAGATTATTGCAAATAACGAATGTCAGTTGATGTATAGTTATATGCACCGGAATGAGGAGAGCAAGAGAGAGAGAGAGAGAGAGAGAGAGAGAGACAGAGAGAGAGAGAGAGAGAGAGAGAGAGAGAGAGAGAGAGAGAGAGAGAGAGAGAGAGAGAGAGAGAGAGAGAGAGTGAGTGAGATAGGGCGAAGGAGAGACTTGTCTAGTAGAGAAAGACTGCACGCTCAGACACTCACGCCGGCGATTCGGCATGTGAAAAAATACAACGTTGCTCAACACGTTGCGCGCTTCTCGTGTGCGTCCGGTCCGCTTTTCGCGCAATACATATTTCGCGAGAAAATTACTCGTTGCCGTGTAACGAGCGAAACAAAAAAAAAAACAAAATCGAGACGACCGGATGCAGTCTCAGCGGATGAAAAATGTTTTTCAACACGTACATACATATCTGTACGGTTCTCTAAAGCTTGTGACGAAATTTCGCAATTGACGCAATAGATATTTCATTTTTTTCACAATTTTTCAATGAAAAGAAGGGATCTACTTTTGGCGCTAACAATTTTTTTCAAATATTTTTATTATATGTTTAATCGGGACTTTGTACATTTATCTTCCATGCCCAATTGAACAATATTCGGATGAACTTTGGCTGCCTATATATTTGTTATTGAGATGGGAATATAATTTTTTTTAAACCTGCCTAAGTATAATACAATAAAATAAATGAGATCTACACGCCCTACATGAACAATCTTTATGAAATTTGATAGGCACATGTAAAACAAACCACTTCATTAGTTGAACTAGAATTATCCAAAAATATTTAAACGTTTTTATTTTAATTTTATGAACAAAAAATTGCAAAAAAATTTCGTAAAAAACTAAACTTCCCCTTTGAGAGCTCACCATTTTTTTAAATTTATTTTACTCCTTGATTCTAGTTCGGCTTATGTATAATATTGTACAAAGTAAAAATATGTTTGATTTTTTGCTTTGGATCACCTGTCCAGGACTTAGGACTTCCGCAAGCGAAGAACATCATCACCGGCGCACCGACACACGTGGGCTCCTCCCACTCCCAGTACCATGTTAAAAAATATTATCATTTTCAATAAAGACCGCTTAGTAAACATAATAAATTTCAACATATTTTTCGCATTAAAAATTGGTGAAAAATTGATTATTTTTCGGCCCAACAGAGTAGAAACCTCCTTTAAAATTTCACCAATATATTGGACTATTTTTACTCAATTCTAGACGAAAATCAGTTAATTGTTAAATATTCGCGTTCGTGAAAGGAATACCTTAAATCCCTGCAGGGATGTGGTAGGAGACTCCCCAACAATTTTTCGCATGGGTAGCTTACACATTCACAAAAGAAAGACCGATTTTCAAAACGTTTTTCCAACATTTGAAAAAAATTGCGAAAATACCATGTGGCTGCTCGCGAAAGCGGGATCGACTCACGAAGATCCTCCCGTCCCGATCGATGCCGGGTTGGAATTCCGAACTTTGAATGATCAGAAGGCTCAACATTCTGAGTTTATTAGCTAGTACTCAACACTTCTGGAAATTTATAATTTAAAAATTTTGTAAACAGAATTATCATATAACCGAAAATAATAGTACACTAAGGAATTAAATGACAATAATCATGGGACCGACTGATAAAGCGTCGACGTGAAAACACAGCACACAAAACGAGTATCAACTTCCCATAATTAGAGAGTTCACAGTTCCAAAAAATTGTAGCGTTGAAAATTTGAGTTTCTGAATGGCGAATGTTTGTACAGGGAAAAGTTCCGAAAATAAGAATAATCGATAGCTAAACATTCTTACATTATATGTTCACAATAAAACGTGAAGGATGATGAAAGCTCTGAAAAAATTCTGCCACGAAAGATCAAAACTCCGAAAAAAATTTTACCCGAAAGACCAAAAGTCGGAAAATTTAGTGGTGCTGCCATCTAAACGCGTTAGGCTAACTTGCTAATCTGCTTTATGTATGAGTTTTCGGGATTTTCAACGTTCTGAACATTCTTTAACGCAATTTTACACTATCTAAACTTCAGTTTTCGCAAATTGGATGACCGAAGCTATAATTTCCGGAGGCCAAAACTTTCATGAATCCGACGAGTCTCTTATTAGCTTTTATTATATTTAAACTTGCTGATATAGCTCGTTTTTTATAATAAAAATTTTGCAATTTTGTGACATCCTTAATATTACATATTCGGAGTTTTATACATCGTATTACTGTTCGTCCAAGAAAAAGCGTTGGTCTTCTTCATACTATTTATGAAAATTGTCTCGTATAAGAAATCATATTTGTATCTTTTTTCTATCGCTACTCGTACCGTTCTACATTATTTATAGTCAACTGTGTAGACTTTTGCTGGCATGATCTTTACGAAACTTGTAGTTTCGAAACATTAAAATTAGGAATTTTAAACCGTCGGAGCATTCAAAGTTCGGAATTTCAATCCGGTCCCACCTGATCGCACGAAATTCATACAGTGATCAACTCCGGTATTCATTAGTTGAGAAAGAGATCGAAATGCGCGGGTGGGTGAGCGTAATGCGTGTGCATAATCGAGGAACGAGAGGCGCATGGAGAAGTCGATGAGACTATATGTAAACACACACACATATATATATATATATATATATATATATATTAATATCCATACATATACGAGATCGGTGATGCAGTGTTTGAGAACCGATGGTGATTACGTGCTCGAGGCACTTTTGAAACAAAGCGTACTCTGTCCTCGGCTCCTCGAGTGCACGCACGCGTTCCGTACACCACCTCGACCTATCTCAATTCCCTTGCGTCCCTTGCTATTCAGTCTCACCGATCCTACGATACACTCCGCGAAAAAAAATGTTTGCGTGCATCCGTCGAACCTTGCGCATCCGAAAACCCGTAAACAGGTCAAATGCTATTTGCAATGGCGTTCATTGCGCTTGCGTGAAACATCGGTGGAACATCGGTGGGATTTTGGACGGACGAAATGAGAAACTATGGTGAACCGGTCGAACCGATCGTCCACGTATACAGCGCAATCGAAAAATCCATTTTACGCATCGAGCAGAAAAATAAACTGCGTTCTGATATGCTCCGTAAATCCAACGTGCAGCGTTGCATTAGGATAAAGCTCTATTAGCATCTCGTTAGCCATAAACGGACGAGCGCGCAAAATCTTTTTTTTTTATCTTTATTTTTTTTTCTTCTTAGAATCCGTGCGAGTTGAACATTGTAATGATCGCAATTAAACATTATACCTGCACTATGCACGGGGTCTGAAGCGCAAGAATGCATTAATGCGTCTCGAAGAACAGTATAATTTCTTTTCTCTTCCTCTCTCTCTCTCTCTCTCTCTAGTTTTCTTGATTTTTCTCCCCTTTTACACTAGGAGTAATAATAATAATGTAATAACGCGAGCGTCTTTACGTGCTTACGGAAAATAGGCTTGTAACCCATCGCATATGTGTATATGTATTTAAATGTGTCTGTATGGAATCACATATGGTGGCAGGAAAAGCCAACACGTATTCGCCGGCTCTCTTGTGCCTGGGGCATTTTATAATCGCGACTTGGGATTCCTGGTTAAGGAAATCCTCCACCATCGTGGCGATCGGAAAAAAGGTAAAACAATTTTTTTGACGTAACTATTGAATATATAAAATAATTTTAATTTTTCACAAACACATTATAGTTTTAGGAATGAATTTGAAAAAAAAACGAATAAAAAAAATTAATGGTGAAGATATAAATCGTCTAGTAGGATCCTCTTTCCAAACTGGTGGACGAAATATCTTGAGATCTACTCTACCGATTTCGATTAAATTTAAAGCACATACTCTGTATAATATTAACTAGGATACAGCATAGATTTTTCTTCAATCGGATGCCGCGTCCATGTTTTATCAATTTTTTCAATTCAAACTTTTGGTAAAAAATAGATTTTTTTTCCAACAGCTGTTATTTCTACGAAAAATTAAAAAATAAAAGTTTCCTTATCCTACACTTCAGCTATTATCTCTCTTTACGAGAAAATCTTTTTTTTTTCAGACGATGCCTGACAGAGGAAAAAAAAGACCATCGGCAAGAATTTTCAAAAGAGATTCCAGACGACTAATATCTTCGTCATTTTTCAATTTTTCGTATTCGTTTTTTTTTTTAAATTTGTTCATAAAGTTATAATGTATTTGTAAAAAATAAAAATTGTTTTGTACAATTAATAGTCGCGTGAAAAAACAAAGATTAAACCGATTCAAACGTCTTCACCAGCCTATGCGGACTTCCATAGGACGCACGTATTATTTGGTTTTCCAGCCGTTTATTTAAAAAAAAGCTAAAAAGACAGCGAAAAGCAACCCTCCGTGTATGCTTTTTGTTGCCGGGGCGAATCGCAATACTTTGCGAGCTTCTGCACAACTATTGTGTATTTCTACGTGCGTTCATTTACACGCGTTTATTTTTGTGTACACGTACACGCGCGCGTTTTCATCACGCATCGGAGTTGCGAGCCGTATTGGGGTGGAAAGATCGAGCGAAGGGTTCGAACGAACCAGCTAAAAATTACTGCCTCGTATTCGAGTATTTTCTTTTTTTTTTCCATTTGCTCTTAAAGCACCCACGAGCAAATGGAAAAAAGAAAATACTCAATTCACAGATCTAATGAGGGTACGACAAAACGGCGGGAATTTTATCAATGGGAATCAAATCTTTGTTTGCCGAAAAAAAAAGAAAATTCGACGAGCAAACACCAGAAAAAAAGCTCTTATTTTCTGGCGCTTTGCTTATCGAATTTTATTTTCTCTAGGATCTCACTCAATGCGAGAATAAAGATTGTGTGGAGTTTACATTTTTGGAAGACAACGAAGTTTTGGTTATGTTCGGAATTATTGAATTTTATTGTTATTGAAAATAATTGCGAATTTTTATTATTGATGATGATAATAATTTGTTGTTATTGAAAATCGTTGCCGATTGAGTTTGCAGATCTCGGATAAGGATCTTAAATTCTTTTTTTCTTTAATATAAAAAGCAAAAAATCAAATTCCACCGCATCCCAACGATGCAAAATTCGTCATCATAAGGAGCTCGATCGCACAAATCAATACGCTAAATTCGACACAAAAAGATTCGATTCCAATCGATGAAATTTCCTCCGTTCAGTTATATTCTAATTAGACCTTTGACTCGTGTACGCTTGAGCGATATGCGTGGGCAAAATGCACAAAAAAAAATACATTGTCATTGCATTCAAACGATTCAACTTCATCATTGGAGAATACAATTGTATATCACCATGTGAAATTCAGTAGAAAAACTTTTAGACTCCCGTTGACAAGTATTTCCCTCCATTTTGTTATCTCCGCATTAGAGCACCCTAGCCCCGCCGTAAAAACTCTTTTTACGAAGAGTCGCACGTTTTCTTTTTTTTTTTTGTTTTGCGTTGCGCGATAATTGGAGCCACGCAAGTTCGTAAGTTGCCCATTCGAGCGATAGTATATATATCGCGCTTCACGATACGCATCTCTGCGTATTCACGTATCTACGGATATAAATGTGCGAGCATATATGTAAATGCATGCCGAGTTTATCTCTCGGCTCGCAATATCGATAACGCTCTTTCTTGCCTCTTCCTCCTCCTCTCATCGTCCGTCGCATCGCAAGATGCGCGCAGTGTATGCATCGACGTGCAATCAACCGGGCCAGAAATCTCGAAAAAAAAATAAAAAAAAAAAAAGACACTGCATCGTCGCGAATGATAATCTCGAAGTAGAAAAAAAAAAAAAAGACACGCACAGATATGCGCGAGCATGTTTCGTTTGTATCGAAATATACGAGGCAAACTTTGCGGTAGAAATTTCCAACGAGAAAAGTCGCCTTGATACGAGAAAACTTTTTTTTTTTTATACTTCCGCGCATTCGTATATAACGCGAAGAAGTAAAAACGGCCACCTTTCGCGATAAAATCGCAATAATAAACAGAATAATAAAAAAGAGACACTGACTCACCCCGGTGTTTTCGTTTTCTTATTTTTTTTAAATATTTTTTTTTATTTTTTCGTTTCGTGATGATCGTAGAAGAAAACTTTCCACTCAGCTGTCAAAGGAGATTACCACGATATATAACAAACACACGTTGCACAGGTTTATATTCAACAGTGTACGTGTACGCACACATACACACACACAAATTTACGTATACACATATATTTGTATTTTATATATATATATATATATATATATATATATATATCCGAGTTCGTAGACGGTTGATCTTGCACTCATGCACTTCGCGGACACTTCACTCTCAGTTGTGAACTCGATTCGTCGCTTTGTTTCCCATACATGTACATATATATATATATATATATATCTATACATATATATATATATTTGTACAAACACAAATACACATATATCTCTATATGTAAATATGTATGCACACACACTTGGGCGCACGTATATCCGTATGTGTGTTCAATACGAGTACTTTAGACCACATCCTCGTAATTCACGAGACAAAAGTGGATGGCGAATGAAGAACGAAAAAATCATGTCACACACGCGACGCGTCACCAAATTCTCGTTTCCGCCGATAAAGAGTGGAAGAAAAAACGTTTCTTTTTTTTTCTTTTTTTTTTTTCGGCGGTCAATCGATCTATCGATTATCTCTTCTCCTCGGGATGAGGATTTCCGAGACGAGGATCTTCACGAGCGTTCGTGCGCAAAAATAAACAGCGTTAGTACCGCGACGATACCGGAAACGGGACGCGCCGGTTTGGCGTGGGAAAAGAAGAAAATAAAAAAAATAATAAAAAAAAAATCAAAAGAAAAATTCAACGCCTCGTGAGGGCAAGCCGACGGGGAGTAGTGACTCGCTGGAGTTTCGCCGACTCGGTCAACATGTTGTTCCGTACTGGCCGTCTGCACGTTCCGTGCATCCAGATAACGCGAGTGGAGCTCTCTCGCGCGCGCGGACCGTCGATTCACTAACCTACCTCACGCGCGAGCCGCCGACGTACAGGCCGTTGCAAAAGAAAAAAAAGAGAGGGAAAGAGAAAGAGAAAGAGAGAGAGAGAGAGAGAGAGAGAGAGAGAGAGAGGAACGGAAGTACGAAAGAAAACAACCACCGAGAACGAACAAAAAATAAATTTGAAGGGAAAAAAAGCGGAAGGGAACAATACGACGAGGCACTTTTTTCCTTTTTTTTTTTTCGTTCAATTCTTTAGCCCTGTTACGTTTATCGCGTTACGTTTCGTTATTGCACTCGCCCGCGAGCCGCAGTTTGGCCACTACTACTTCGGCTCGCTCGCTGCTGTTACTACTGTAACGACGCTCTGTTGCTATCCTTACCGCCTGCGACGACTCCCTTACTCTCCCTCTCCACATGCCCGCGCGGCTCGTCTTTCCTCGCTTACCACCCTCCCACGCTTCGCATTATAACACCACACTACTTTATGATACGCCAGACGTGTGCGTACACCTTGTATTTTCGTATGCATGCCTGTATGCATGCACATGCATTCGCATATACACACACATGGATATATATATATATATATATATATATATATATATATATATATATATATATATACATGCACGCGCACACACGCGCACTTGTAACACGAAGAGTCGGGAACTGTACCGCAAACTCAACGACACCCACACAACGATGCGTTTGAGGTGCATATACAGGGCGACAACTATAAGCTGGACACGTGTTTTTTCAAAGATCTTCCGCGGAGATTTTGCGACTGAGAGAAATATGATTTTCCAATGGTTTCTACAAGTCCTCTTCGAAAAGAAAAAAAATATATCGTATTTTCGTGATGAGTAAGTATTTGCCTGAACAAAAATGAGCATTCTACGAGAAAAAAAATCGAAATTCAATGTTGTATAGAGCAGAATGAAGATAGTTAAATTCCACATGTGAAACACTCCTGAAAAACGTTTTTCGCGAGTCGCGCTATTGAGAAAAAAAATTCAAAGATGCAGTTCAAAGTGGATAAATGGAATTTAAGGAGGGAAAAGCTTTTACAATTTCGAAAGTATAATATACTGTGAGTATAATGGAAAAACGAAAAATTGAAATATGAAATATTTACGAAGTTATAGCACGTAGTTGAGAGCGCGCCGGGACCGCATGCTGTTAACTAAAGAAACGTTGAACGCGATCATTTCGAAACTGCATTTTGAAAAACTGCTCATGTTATAGCTCAAAAAGTTATTGATCGATCTGGCTGAAATTTTGGGAGGTTTCTCATTATAACATTATGGGAAGGATACACTTAAAGTTTTAAGGTTATCGCGTAAATAAATTACTTTTTTGGGGTAAAAATTGTCGAGAAAGTGGTCAAAAATATGAAAATTTGATTAAAAAGCCTACTTAATTTTTGATTTAATACTTTTTTATATTTTTATAGGTATATCCTTCTCCTACACGCGTCAATAATCGAAAAATATTTTCGATTTCTGTTTCAGATCAATAGACGAATCAGACAAATAGAGCCCTTTTTGATATCGCGCAAAAAACGCATAAAGAAATACCTTGTAATGTCGCCATTTTGTTTTATTTTTTAAAAAATTCCTTTAACACTTGAAAGTTGTAATAAGATAATGTCAAAGTTTCATAATGATGTGATTATTTTATTACCTTTGAAAATATTTATTAAAAATGACTCATTTTTTGGCGTCTAAAGGGTTTTCCCCCCTTAATTTCATGGAAAAAAGGTTTGCAGGATTGTTTCGTATTAAGAATTTAATTATCTTCTTTCTGCTGAACTCGAAAATGATTTTTCTTTCTTTCTTTGCGGAATGCTCAATTTTTTCTGGTAACTACTAATCGGCACAAAAATACGGTATATTTTTCTCGACGAGGACTTGAGATACTATCAAATATCATATTTTTCTCTGTTGCGAAATCTCCGTGCCAGATTTTTAAAAAATAATGAAATGCAACGATGTCATTCTCACTTTTTTTATTCTTAACTTGTTTTTTCATTAACCCAAGGATTTTTTTTGTAAACTATGGTCGTAAGTCTCTAATAAGGATACGTAGAAACCATTGAGTAACTTTCATAGTCTAAATTGGACTCAAACTTTTGAGCAATTAAAAAGAATAAACTTCCTTTGCATTCCAACGATGAAAACTTCAACGTCGTCTTAAAAAAATCCACATGGCCATCTTACGATTGTCACCCTGTATATGTTTATATGTATTTGTATCGGGTGGGGGGGTATTTGTATATAACTTACGTTATAGCCGCGCGCGTGTGTATTTCTAACGTGCGTGAGAACTTTGTTGCACCCCTCGATATACACGACGAAACTTCTTCGTCAACAAGGTTTGCACAATTTACTAGATTTTTCTCCTCCCAGTCCCGATTTAATGCCGCTTTTGTATTCCCAATAATTGTTGCTTCGATGTTGTTAAGAGAGGAAAAAGAAATACAAGAAATTATGTATCATTTGTGATAAATTATTGTGAATTGCCGATAAATTCTTCACTTTCGTTGCTTCAGTCTTCATGATTAGATTATTATTGTTAGATTATTTTTATTGGGATCTAGTTTGAGAGACAGAAAAATCGGAAGATGAACTACCGGTTGTTCGCGGTGCGTTGACAATTGGATACGTTTTCAACTGATTTGTCGAGGACAAACGAAAGACACGATTTGATGGTTTGAAACGAGGCAACCTGATACCCAAATGAAACCCTTTGTTTCATTTGGGTATAAAGCCTTTAATTTTGAGCTGGTAATCGATACCTCTTGGATATGTCCATTGTATTGGGAATTGATTTCTGAATTGCCAACGGTTTATATTTCATTTTTTCCCGTTGCAGCGTAAGGTTAAGCTAGACGCGGATGAAACGCTCGACATAAGAATATTGGCGTAGCCAGGGGGGGGGGGGGGACCCCGCCCCGCTTCCAAAAAGCCCGGCAAGGCCCCAAAAAAAAAATCAATCCAAAGTAATTAAAGTCAAATAATGGATTAATTTGATTACAGTTTCCCCCAAGCAAGCATAAAGAAATAATTTTATAGAACTTAACTATTTTCTTCGTCGTAATTACGCAATTTGTATGAAAAATAGCCATTTCATTACGTATTTTAAAAAGATATTACATTTTTGCAAGCACCTCAACTGTGGGCAAAAGCAACATTGGAAGATCAACATTTACTATCAAGTAGTACATAATTTCATTGTAAATTTAATGCGCGTATTTAAGAATCTACCTTTAGCTCATGCAGTTGATTCATTTTTTCAATTGGATATGAAGAACGGAGAGGATTTCATCAATAATTATAGAAAAATCTTAATAATTGATACGTCAGCCTTAGAAGCTGAAGCAATGATAATGAAAAACATACTTCAATTTAAAAATGATGAAATAAATGCTGAAAATTTAAGGCCTTAGGCCACTCTAGGATTTTCCAAAAATAGATTTTTTTGTTAACAATGTATCTTAGTACCTATAAAATTATCTTCCAAAAGATTATGGGTGTGAAAAATCTCGAAGTACTCGATTTTCGAATTCTAGTAACCCCTCTTGATTCATGTTATGATTTTCTACTAACTTTAAACGCGTTTATCTCAAAACTACATTTTTCAAGTCGGCCGGACTCATAACTCAAACAAATTTCAACCGATTCACTTGAAATTTTAACTGTATATTTAGAATTACACTTTCTGAGGCACTACGTGGGAATTTTTTATATTATATTGCATAGTTCCTTTTTTATAAAAAAATTTCTGACGATTTTCTCATGGCATTTTATACTTTTTGTTTTAAAAATGCGCCATTTTGACAAAAAACAATATATAAAAAAAATCCTACTTTTGTAATTCCGATTTATTTTATGGTTACGCTAAAAAAATCACGAAATATGCCCTTTTTTGCCTCTAGAGTGGCCTAAGGCCTTAAGAAAGCATATTGAAAAGGAGTATTAACTTATATGAACTTTTCCAAGCAGCAATAGTACTCCCAGTGAGCTTTGCCGGCAGTAAGAGAAGATTGTTTGCCATCAGAGGGATAAAAAAGGGGGCTAAGAAGCATAATGCTTCAGGAACGATTCTCTCATATGTCACTACAGCATGAAGAATGAAATTGCTAAAAAAAATTTCAGCTGAAATAGTACCTAGCCGATTTGCAGAAAAAAGTAGAAAACTTACCTAATTGAGTACTTACTGAAATTAAAGTTTAAGGTAGTAGTCTCGTCACAGTCACGTTGAAAAGTTTATTTTATCGCTCAATCGATGAAAGCTACGAAATATTGCGAAATATCCTTATAATGTATGTTGTACATCGTATCGGGATGTACAAACTTGTAAAGTAATGATGAAAACGCCTATTATAACGTCTACCTAACCTTCACTTTTGTATCAGGCTATCCATTCCGGCTACTAATATGTAGCTGCACTGCGTATACGTATATGCACACACTACTGTAATCCAGTTCCAGTCTGCTCCAGTCGCATCGCGGCGCTAGCGTCGCTAGACATTGCTTAATTTCAATCGCTATATCTCTGAAACTAAACGGTCAAAATTCATGATTTTTTTTTACACACTTCGTCATATGATCCTCGGTAATTGAGAATTCGAAAAAAAAAATCAGTAGATAATTTTTGAAGTTATTGCGTGAAATGTGAAATTTTTCACTGCTCCCCATAGGAACACGTGTAAAACCATGAAATTTTTTATTCTGAATCCTTTTAAAATTTTGCAAGTAATCATTTAATAGTGTCCTGAATGAGTCCTCAAAATAAATAAAAAATCTATAGAAAAACGCCTTGGCGAGACTACTACCTTAAAGATTGGCCACTGCATTAAAGAATTATGAAAAATTAGATGATTATTTTTTAACGTATTGCAAGTGTTTGATATCAATGATAACATGAACGTGTAATTGAACCAAGTTTCATATTTCATATATGTTACCCGATTATCTACTATTATATCAATTTTAATTAAATAAAAGATTACTTTGAACAAAACCAGTTCTTGTCAGGCCGGCTCCTCCTGCCCCACCCCCTCCTTAGAACAAAAAGCCTGACTACGCCAATGTACAAGAAGATAAAAAATAGCGCACCAGGTGATAGAAATATCGAGTCATCGGTTTGTTAAGGAAAGGTCTCTAGTTTCGAAATCCTACAATGCTGAAGGGGACCGGAATTGCATTATATATATCCAATTATCTCGATCGATGCTGCGCCGCTGCCAAAACACATTCGCAGCCCATCTTGCATACTTATACATGTGTAAATGCATTCTTTCAATATAATATTCGCCAAATACATATATGTGAATGTATGTATGTACGCATGAATGTATTTCATCGGTCAACGCCACGCGGTCGTCGAGTGCGATAAGCGACACTGCAGTATAATATTTCGGTACTGCGAATTCGTTCGCCGCATATTATCTCGGTGACTCTTGCAATGAACGAGGCATTAAGTATGGAAAAAAAAAAGAAATCTCATCGATCACAGCGGTACGTATACGAGTCGAGAGCTCGTACGACTTGAAGTATGTTATAGGCTGATTAAACGAATTCGATTAATCTATGGTAATGTCAAATATTTTTTTTGTAATTTTTATCCATTGAGAATTTAAATATGCAATAAATATTTATTGCACATGAGAGTATGGTAAATTTTCGGGTTGAAAATGAAAATACTAGTACTTCAAATACAATTTTTATTCATTCGAAATAACAATATATTTGAATTGAATGTTTCAATAAACCTAAACAAAAATGCATATTGATTTATTCTAAAGATGCTAAGTTTTCATAAAATAGATAATTAACGGGCAAAATGATGCAATTTGTATACTTTTATTACGTGAAGAAAAAAATGTTGTTTTACTACCAACTTGAAAAACGATAATATTATTGATTATTATGAAAGTCGTTATCTTTTATTAGATTGAAAGGATTGAAAAGAATAAAAATATTAAAAGTTTTACAAGATTTGTAAACTTTTATTGAACCTTGATGGTTCAATATGGAATATATTTGGAAATATGGTTTTTTTTCGTCCCAATGTTTACAAAGATTTAGTTTACGTTAATCCATTATTAGGCGTGTTTTATTTTGGTGATAAATAGGTAAAAACGCCACTCGTAGCGTAAACGTCTTGCCTATCTAACGGCATATAAAATTACATATACTAAACTATTTTTTTGCTCTGGTGTTTTGGGGTGAAAAAATTTGAAAAAAATCGCGAAGACTCAGTATAGTTTGGGCAATAATATATATATATATATATATATATATATATATATATATATGTATATATTTAAAATCTATATATATATATATATATATTTAAAATCTAGGATTATGGTAATGGTCCAACCTCCTTAAGGTATACCTTTACATAAATCAACATTTAAATAAATTACAATAAATTATTATGCCCAACGATGAACTGGAACTAAACATTTCTTCTAAATTTTGTAGATTTAGAGATTTTGATATTTCCACTGAAAAGTCACGGTTACGAAAATTCTTCTGCTGGTCACATTTTTCTAAGTTTTTTTTATTAATATTTTCTTTAAACATTCGGTGACTCCGTGTTTTTGCTGTCGATGCAGAATCTTCAAAAAATTTTAAACGCTCAGAGCAGTTTATATCTGACATATAGATTTATGTAGTCTATAAATTATTAAATAGAAATAGACCCAGCATGGTATTCCCCTAAAGTGCTGCATGAATTAGTCGATTTTTGAAGTCGTTTTATTTCTTTTTGTTAAAAGTTCGGTAACTTGGCTTGAAATTTTACCAGTATACAGGGATGTCTCGACGAAAATCAGTTAATTTTAAAATATTCGGGTTCGTAAAAGAAATACCTTAAGGCACAATTACTGCGTGCAAGTGAGGATATTTCTTATTCAAATATATCTCAAATATCTATTTACTGAATTGTCTACATCAAAGACTGGTGCAATAAATATGTATAAAAAAAGTCTCATCGATCTCACTGGTACATATACGAGTCGGAAGTTCGTGGGCATAGAAGTATGTTATAGGCCGATTAATTGAATTCCGCGGGAGGATTGGGTACAGAGAGTGAGTGAGAGTGAGAGAGTGAGAGAGAGAGAGAGAGAGAGAGAGAGAGAGAGAGAGAGAGAAAGAGGTAAAGAGAAAGAAGACACTTTAATTATACGGATATCGCGTATTTCGTATGTCTGTATGCAAAATAAGTATATTTTTCAGCGTATATTCGTGCACGTATACTCCTAAAATGAGCCGCGTATCTCGGTTGGCGTCAATGCCCGGTTGCCCGTGCCACGACCTTATCACACGAGAACACAATATTATTTCGGCTATCATAATTATACCCACGGGCACAGATGCTTCACTCTCGAAGCGTATACATAACTGTACGCGTATCCAAAAGACAAAGAAAAACAAAAATAATGTTTCCGTCTACGAGTGAAGAATTCGCGAGACGAGCAAGTCGTCGAATCCTTTGTGGAGAATTTGAAGGATTTTGTGCACGTGTTAATGATCGCGCAATTTTTGTTAAAACACCTCTTAATGGATTTTTTTAAGGCTGTCATACGTCATTCAGAATTTAGTAAAATATGTGCTATTATATTTAATTCTATTCGTTTTTCATTATATTTTAGTCGTTCGTATTCTATGAGAAATAAAATTTCATCATTAGATTCTTTGAAATATTACAATTAGAAAAATATTAGACGTTACACGGAGAGAATTAAATGTTAAAAATTACCGTGCAGTAACGGTAACCAGATGACAACCCTGAAACTTCGCTTATTATTACTGAGTAAAACACAGATTTTCACGAAAATAAAATAAAATTTCTTCTTCAGATAGAAAATTTTACCAGATTTTATAGTAAATTTTGATGTGTAACAAAATACGCAAAACTTAAATTTAAAAAATATATAATATCAGCGAAATTTTACTGTGCATTTTATTATTTTATGCCTTTCAAAAATGTCTATAAAATAATATCGTCTTTATAACAGTTATTTTAAGATTTATTATAAAATTTAATGAGTGTTATAGGAAAATGTATTGTGCTCTCGGTAAAAATTATCGTGCGCGCTACCCTTCTTGTATAGTAAAATTTTAACTACGTATTTGAAATTTTCTGTAACGTGAGTTAAAAAAAACTTGTCGCATACGAATTATTATGCTTTTCTCACTTGTCACCACATTGAAATATATCACGGTAATTTTTACCGTGAAATTCACGACAAAAATTACTTTTTAATTCTCTCCGTGTAGATTTTATCAAATTAAAAATATATTTTATCTGTTGTATTTTATCAGAATTTGAATTTGATAATTACATTAGATTTGCCACGAATGTTATAATTAGAAAAATATTACATATATTTATATTATATTGATATTATCATCTATTTTAATTAGATTTGATTTGTTTGTGTGCTATAATAAGAATTATATAAGACTGATAGTTTTATAATTGAATTAGATTCGCGTCGAATATTAGAATTAGAAAAATCTTAGATGTATTTTTCATAGCCTATGTGTTATTCGAAGTAACTCTCTACATGTGTGCCAATTTTCATCAAAATCGGTTCAGCCGTTTAGGAGTTATAGTGGAACAAACATCAGGCATACAGATTAGAAAAATATTAGACATTAGAATTATAATGAAAAGTATCCTATGTGTCATAAGCTATCTACACTTTAAATTTCATCGATTATATAATAATTTTAATTTCATACTTAGATTAGATTTGAGTATATAATATTATAATTAGAAAAATATTAGATATTAGCATGAAAAGTATCCTATGTCTTAACCCAGGCCATAAGCTATCTACATGTTAAATTTCATTGAAATCGATCAAGCCCTTTTTACTTGATTTAGTAACAAACAGCCAGACAGACAGCAAGTCAGATTTATAATATTAGGATGAGAGAAAAAATTGTGCGATGTGTGCGCTTGGTTTGTCGATATTTGTGCAGCAAAGTCGTTGGAGCGTAAATTAAATTGATAAAAAATATTTATTGAAATCAACTTTTGTAATTAATTAAAATCTTCGTAAAAGCAATGTTTCGTTTTATTTCATTTGACTATACCAGAGATTTATTTCAAGTATATATTTATTTATGCAAATCAAGATCTATTCAACATCGTTGAGTAACAAAAAAAAAACTTGTGTGCGGTTTTACGAAACCACGGTGCAAATGAAACTTTTTGCGATAACCCTAAAAGATTTTATTCCGAAATCGCTGAAATCAAAGGGAAGAAAAGGAACGTGTACCCTATGGTGCTGGGCATAGCAAATTAGGTGTAAGTATGAAACTTTTCAATTTATTGGCACATAAACTTCAGTTTAACTTTAAACGCTTTTTTCTCGAAACCATTTTTTCAAAGTTTGCTTAAGTGCTCCTACACGCCCTAGATTAGCAATCGTTATGAAATTTGGCAGGCACGCGTACAACCAAACGTCTTCATTAGTTGAGCTGGAAATTTGGCGAAATTGCGAAAATTTTTGGTAAAAAACTAAACTTTCCCTTTCATCGCTCACAATATTTTTTATTTTTCAATTTTACTTCTTCATTCTAGTTCGACTCATTCGCAATATTGTACGAAGTAAAAATATGGATTTTTTTGCTTCGGATCACCTGTCCAGGAATTAGGACTTCCGCAAGCGAAGAATATCATCGTCGGCACACCGGCATACGTGGCTCCTCCCACTCCCAGTACCGTATTTTGTCAAACTTAAAAAAATATTATCTTCAATAACGCTTAGTAATCATACCGAATTTCAATATTCTATATTTAATATTTTTCGCATAAAAAATTGGTGGAAAATCGAATATTTTTTGGCCCAACAAAGTAGAAACCTCCCTTAAGGCAGTAGTCTGCTTTACAGGCTTCAAAAAATCGATTTTTCGTTTTTGTCTTAAATCTATTCCAAAACTATCCAAGAATATGTGTTCAAAATTTTAGAGGCCAATTCGACATATTTTCGAAGCTAGATCAGTTTTAGTGGCCGAGCGTCGAGCAGGTGCGAATGCTCGGGCAAAACTTTACAGCCCGTTTTCTCGAGTTTTCATTTTCACAAGTTTTGGAAAACGGTGCCGGCGATAGTAAAAACAATATATGTCCGATCGAAAAAAACCAAAGTGATCTAGCTTCAGTATTGAATTATCTTCTATTTGAACTAAAAAAGTTGGACAAAAGTACTATTTAAATTACTTGTTTTGCAACTTAAAGTGAATTTTTTTTTTCAAAAAAGTGAATTTTTTTTTCAAACTTCGAAAAAATTTGGAATTTCGTCATTTCTTCGGTATTTTTTTAGTTCATATAGAAAAGGAACTTATAAAAACTAAAAAAAAATTTGGTTCCACTGTTTCAGATGCATCGCACGACCTCCATCACCGGCACCGATTTACGAGTGCACACTCCAGGCGCCCCAGAAAAATCGTTACAACTTTGGCAAATTTCAATAATTTGTAATAATAAAAATTGTTTTTTAAAGCTTGAATATAATATACTATCGTCTCAAAATTTCGTTTACCGCAATCATTTCCTTCCCTTTCAAAAAAATTGTTGAAAAAACGCTTTTTTTTCGGCTCCTAAAGCAGACTACTGCCTTAAAAAACATGCTTTCGAGAAAAAAAAAACGCGTTTAAAGTTTGTACGAACTGTCAGCAATAGAAATGTTCCATTTACCTTTAATCTGCAATCTGCACCAAACATTTGGCCTTTCAAATTAACATTGTCCTTTCCCTTTTCTTTTCTGAAACTTTGAAAATCCTCAAGTGGCTTTATCCCCTTAATTAAGTAATTTTTTTTTTACAATGTATCATTGATACTACGGTGTATTATTATTATTCACCATCCCGATTGGTCTTCTCCCGCATATGCGTTTCGTTTATATAGCGATCTCTCGTTGTAGTGTATAGCCGTTTAACCGTTACTCACGTTCACGCTTGCACCCACGCTCTGTGGACTCCCATCGTCGTCGTCGTCGTCGTCGTCGAGAGTGTCTGCTCGTTTTTACATCGGAGCGAAGATTCTCGCCACTCTTTTCATCCTGTTCGTTAAATTAGCAGGATTTAAATGCCAATGCGATGAACCCGAGAGTCACGTTGCGCCACGATATAAAAAAAGAAGCTTTTTCGCTATGATTATTTTAAAAAAAATCTCCCTCCTTGGACAGGGCAAGTTGTCGAATATCAGAAAGAACCAGTATCAATCAGAAATTGCATTCGGCAATGCCAAGTCCTCGAAATATTCGAATATGTCAAATGTCAAAATTTCATCCGCAAGTGTCAATGCCCCAAGGTCCCTTCGATGATTATCCGAAGACTATTGATTTTTTTTTTTCGCCCTCTTGTTCGATCTCTCGTCGATGGCGTTTTCTTTTTTCCTTCAAATTTCGTATTTTTCTTTTTCGCGTCGTTTTTCATGTCTTTATTCGAGCTCTCGTCCTTATCAGCGTCGAACGACGATCAGGGTGTCACGGCGAAATTGCAACCGATAGCGACCCTCCTCGAGGTAAACGGCCTCTTACCTTCTCCTCTCGCCAAATATATTGCAGTTGCAATACTCCCCTCTCTCATCCTCCCATTGCAGACTTCTCTTTTGCACTTCAAACCGAGCTAACGCAGCCTCGCGACAACGGCAAAGTGCAGCCGGCGATAAGCGTCCCGAGAACAAACACGAAGAAGCTCGTGGCTTTGGACTTTCGTATTGTGCATGCGCGCGCATATGTGTGGGTGTGTGTGTGTGTGGGTGCATTTGTACAGACGCGTGCGTGTGCATTTGTACATACGCCTAGGAACTCTTGTGCGTGGCCCCAACGAAAATGAGTACACGAAAAAAAAAGAAAACTCCTGAGATTGGCCGTACGAAAGGAATTATCGCGTTTATAATTACATGCATGGATATTAATCTATGGACGGATAATATATAAAAAAATATTTCATTGATATATATAATAAATACGTACGAATAACATGTGAAAAAATTTTTTTTATCGAAATAATATTTCGTTGGGACGAATATTTGTGTACAGGTAACTTCGAAGAATTTCGGAAATAATTTACCTGGGTTTTCAAAAGGGAAGTGACGCTAATACCGATCGATTTCGTCTGAAGAATATTTCTTTTTTTTTCAACTATCTGTTTTTCATCACATTTTAAATTTACTCCGTAAAGAGTAAAGTCCAATTTGTATATAATGATAGTAATTTTGGGTGGCCCAGTAGTTTATTTTCCACTAGCAAATTGTCGCCTACTTTTTTATTGTTAAATTTATAAAATCGTTATCATTCGTACCACCGACTATTTTTGCCGATTTTCTCATTATATTTTTTTTTATATATATCATTTTTAATCTAAAAAAAATATATATATCTATGGGGAAAGTATATTTTGAAGTCACAGTTGATTTTTTTAAGGACAGCCCTTGAAGATTCGTTGATATTCAGATTACGGGCTTCTGCGAAAGATGGTCTTGAGATGTTTTCGTGGCTATGCGTAACTATGCATAATTATGGAGGGTCAACCCAAGACAATCAAGATACCGAAAGTCTTGACAGTCAACTGTCTAGACTTCCTCTGGCATGATCTTTACGAAACTTGTAGTTTCGGAACATTAAAATTAGGAATTTTCAATCGTCGGAGCATTAAAAGTTCGGAATTTCAACCCGGCCCCCATTTTTCGAAAAAAAAGCCCGAAATACGTCGGCCCACGATGAGTTTTTAGAGAAGAAAAAGGTATTTGGAAAAAATGCATCGTCACTCTTCAAATTGTGAATAGTTACAATATTCTATGGTAGTTCCAATGAAAAAAAATGGCTTCCGATTAGAAAAGTAAGCTAAATATTTCCCAATTTTTTAAACGATTCTTCGATAACGCGGGCTGGACGGTCGTCGAAGTAGAGTGTATTCAAAATCACTTCCCTCGTAAAATAACCTTTCAAAGATCCCTGCAAATGTGTGACCCGTATGTTGGTTGCTGTAAACAATTTTTCGTATTTTATTTCACACATAAATATGTGAAATAAAATATGAAATGTATAAAATATAAAATATAAAATATATAAAATATAAAATATATAAAATATAAAATATATAAAATATATAAAATATGAAAAACGTGAAATAAAACATACTGAAAAAAATATATCTCTAAAAGAACCAAGTAAAAATATCATATGTTATATAGGTTGCGCCAAAGGTGGTATTTTTATTCAAGGCTACCGCTCCATTTTTTTCTAAATATAACATGCAGATTATCCGAAGCTTTTTTGTTGTTTTTGTTGTTGTTCCCCAGTATCGAATTTCCCATCGTGTTGCAAGTATGATGCGGCCGATTTGCCGAAGTGCAATATATTATCGTGAATCTATACTCTCTTCTGGCGGAAAGTTGGAAGGTATATACGTGCCCGAGTTTGAGTCTTGTCGATTTTAAACTTTTTTTTTTCTCCATAATTCACTAGTAATTTTCTGATGAATAGTAAATTACGATAATACACAGTGATAACGGAGCGCGGCTGTCCGACGCACAAAACGTTTTGTGAATTCACAATAAAAGTCTGCAAAAGTTTCATGCATTCGTGTCCCTTGACGAATAGTCCTAGCCTTGATGTCACACGTCCCTCGTGCTGCAGCACACACGATGATCGAAGGGTCAACGAACCTCTCCTCCCCCCCCCCCCCCCCGATTATCGTCGTTTTTTTTCTTTATCTTCGAGACTGCGTTTATTTATTGAACCAACTCGCGCGGGAGAATTGACGCAAGTTTTTCACATTTTTTTTTCTTTCTCTCTCGCTTGACGGGTGTGCAATGCGGTATTTGAGATTAAAAAGCGTCGATTGCAGAGTTGTCAACGCCGCAAGATCGGTGGCGCGCGGTTATAGTAGAGCGCTCACTTGATACAACGATGCGACGAATGCTCGAAAATAAATTTCAACGATGCTTTCTTTTAGAAAGCTAGCTTATAAATATATATGAAGATATGAGAAAGAGTATTTTTCACGATCACTCGGCTACAGGATTGTTGAATTCCTCGATACCAGTGCGCAATTGTGTGAGAATGCATGTCGCTCGTTAGTTCTTTTCTCGGGTGTACGTCAATGCCTGTGGAGAATCCTTTCGTCAAGGGGCAAAACAATCCATCTCTCTCGGTGCTTCTCACTCCTTTCATTACCATTATTTTTCTCATTCCCTCATGACAGGATCTAGTCACTTTGCTATCGTCATTCAATCCACAAAGATCCCCGTGTAGAAATTTGTTTCGGAGTCCCTAAATCCTACCGCGTCCCTATAAGAATTTGATAGGTACACCGCACGTACGGAGACCACGTTGGAATCTAAGTGGATAGGGCGCTATTTTCCGATTGACGTCGTTTAAGAATTTTTCATTTGAAATTCTCAACTGGAATTTATTGGATCTTCCAAAAAAATATTTTTTTTTTCGGATCCCGTGCACAAATTTATTGCGAAGTCCCAAGATGCACCCACATCTCCATAGGAATTTGTTAGAGACACCGCACATAGGGAGTCCTCATCGGGATCCAATTAGATTCTGCACTCTTCCCCGATGAACACCGTTTGAGAATTCTTACCACCCGTGCAGAAATATTGTCACGGATATAGTCCGATTTGGACTAGGGTCCTGGTTTCTCAATCGGGATCCAGTCGGATATTGGATCGGATCCGGGAGCGAAATGTAACGCTTGCAAATCGGATTTCAGCCAGGATTCTAATTCGGAACTATCAAGGACTCTAGTAAGAATCCAAATAGAAACTTTGCATAGGATCCAGGCTAGAATCCCGAACTTCTAGAACAAGATCCAGTTTGATATCGAATCGGATCCCAGGGATGAATGTAAAAATCACCGGGAGATACCGATTCGTATCTGCTGTCGACGCTGGACATTTTCTAAAATCATTTATTCAAGAATCTAAAAAAGATTAGGTAAAAATTGGTACTACAGTGCTACTGTCAAAGCTTATATATTTTAATAACAGAATTTCGAACAAAATTCTTTACATTTAATTAAAATTTTCGAAAAAACGATATATATACCTTGAAAGACTTATATTTCCTGGAGAAAAGTGATATATATTATTTATTCTAGGTAATTATATTTAAATTAAATGGAGATCGTTCGAACTAAGAAAATATGTATTTAATTTGCTAAGAAAAATGTATTTAATATGTATTTGAAATACGCATTTCAAATTCTTGCAACCTCGTCTCCGCTTTGTGCTACGTAGTGGGCGCCATCTGGATTCCGATGAGAATACCCCTTCTAGGGAATCCGTATCATATCCCGATCAGAATTCAGATTGGATTCCTACATTGGAATCCAATGAGAAATCCCGATTCGAATCCAATGTACGAGTGTAACATTTTAGTATAGGGCTCGAATACCATGACCAATTGGATTCCTATCAAGAAGTGGAAACAAGTATAGGGATCCATTTTGATCCCTACGACAATTTCTGCACGGGGAGCTCGTTCCTCCAGATTAGCTGGAGCACATAAAAAGTCTTCCAGGTAGTTGATAGCAAAGACTCTCATGCCGCCTAGCTATACGAGTCGGCTTTTCGTTCAACTCACGGATATACTTCGTGAGGTGGAACACAAGTTGGTACGCATCTGTATATTGATCGTGTCCCTAGCCATACAAAGTACAGTAATGCCGCTGACTGGATCGTCGCAGAGCGTTGCAGAAGAACTGAAACCAATGGACATGCTCGTATGGACACACGTGAGGCTCCAATGAGAGGCTACCCGTGGTCATCCAGGTTAACGTGTCACGGGTATGCCGTCGATTAGGCTCACGAAACGTGATTTTCTTCCATCTCTCTTCCTCTGGGTCGCTCTCGGCCTCTCTCTCTCTCTCTCTCTCCCCCTCTCGTCCCTCTCTCTGTCAGTCCATCCATCCCCGGCTTTTTCCAACAATACCGCCAACTACACTGTAACGATACTCGTTAATTATAGCATGCCAGCCACCATAAGCTCTCGAGGCTGCTTAGCGAGCTCGCGCGCGCGCTGAATCTTCGTTGCATCGAGCGTTGCACCGATGCACGCCGCGGTCCTACTTACTTGTTTTTGTTCGTGTTTTATTGTTGTTCATTCGCCGGTGACTTTATCTATCCTAAGCGCTATCCTCGTCTCCATTAATAATAATCCATCGACGACCAGCGGCCTCTTTCCTCGAGTTTCAGTTGAACCGTACTTTTTTTTATACATATATATATACACTTTGCGCATACCTTACTCGTATACTCGTGTAGGGATTTGAAATAGAGCCTCGCTGCGATTACGTCTTGAATTTTTTTTTTTACAATTATTGTGCCATGTCTGCAGTGTGGAACTCCACAGAAATTCGTTCGATACGCGAAAGATGGATTATCGATTGATCGACGCGATGACAATTTATATTGACGAATTCGCGCGATGCCAAATTGTGTAGCCGCATGCGTACGTGGCACAGGCGGATCTTGTTCGATTACGTAAATTCGCATTGACGCAATATCCCGATGGCGAGCTACGAATTAATGAGCAATTCATTTGTTATTCTCATTGCGGATTCACGGAGAGAAAAATTCTCGGTGTATGTCGCTTTTTGAGCATTGGCAAATTTCTAGGTCGCAATGAATTTCGGGGGCGATTAAAACAATATATAATTGAGATAATGAGAATGTTAATCGCCATCGTTATCACCGTAATCATAATAATAATGGACATCGGTGAACTTGGAACTGCACAACTTCTACACTTTTACATATTTATTTCCCTAAGGGGACAATAATATTTTATAGTTATAATTACTGCCCAAAATATAGTACTGCTTATTAATATTTAGCAGTTGCGTAAATTATGCAGATATGTTAACCGCAGTCAACAATCTTACATTGCGGCTATTGTTCAATGCTAATATAGAAGGTTTTCATAAAATGGATATTTCCTTACACTATCAAAAAATAACTCCCCCAAGAGTCTAATAGAGAGCAGGACTCAAAAATATATATACATTGATAAAAATGTTGCTTATGATTTGCGACGATGTTTATAGTGATTTTTACCATATTATATGGTATGTCTACTAAATGTATAAAATATTTCGTAAATTGAAAATAAAGAAAAAATACTGCATTGAGAGTCCTACCTCAATGATGTTCTATCATAATTCGTCATTCCCTGACCTCCTGAAATGATGTAAATACCACGCACTGTTCTCTCAGTGTATTGAACAGCTTCGAGACTCCTACATATTTACAATAAAAATCAAACGAATATATATTTCATTATTCTCGTTTTTTGCTTTCATCCGAACATTTCGATCCTGCATGCAAGTCGCTTCGTCATTATAAAATTTGCGTCAAAAGCGATCAGTGATGCGATTCGTTCGTTCCCGTGCGGAAATTGAGGTCAGACTTTGATAGGGTACATCTTAATTTTCCCTAACTTTATTAAGACCCTAGTCTGGAAGCCTCACATAGGTCATCAATGGCTGGTCACACTTTGCTACCAAGGGCCATTGAAGGCCAAAGAATCAGGGCCTTTGAAATTCCCTCAACGTTGCCTTATACAACTATTGCACCCATATGCGGACATGCGTGTGTGTAAACTGTAAAAAAGAGATGTGTTATTGCAATATATTTCAGGATTGGAATTCTGTCGCATATTTTGTCGCCTTTGAGCCCGCGTTCTTTTCATAATACCGATATAAAATAGAAAATCCTTCAATATTTATATGCGACAGTAAAAAGATCTTCGAAGGGTTTTATATGTGAAATAGGGGGAGTGAGAGAAAGTGCGAATCAGACAGGCTGAGAGAGGATGCCTGTTATGTTACATCGATTATATTTAAGGCATCAGTCTCCATCTATTGCACATATTTTCAAGAATTTTTTTTTTCATAATAAAATTTATCTTCATATTTTAATCTTTTTATACATAAAAATCGAAGTTTCAACGTACAAGAGAAAATTTAAAAAAAAATGTTAATTTATGTTGGTGATCTGGCTACCTGAAGTTACCCCTGCTTTCACCTTGTCGACACGATATCTTAAGTGTGGAGCATCTGAAAATAAAAAGTCGAGTATTTTATTGTAAAGTGGAGTTGTAGTTATGACCCCTACTAAAAACTTTCACCCCAGATAAAAAGAAAACAAAATGGCGCACTTTTGAAATTTTCCACTGCTTTTTACAACTTAAATTGTTTAAAAATAGGATTAAATATTAATGAATATTTATACCGTTAGTAGGGATCGAAGACATACATGCATAGAATAATCCATGTAAATTTGAGCCTAATCGGTGCAATAATTTTCCAAAAATCATGTCGACAAAGTCGAAAAACGTTGTTTTGAGAAAAACGCGTTAAAGTTTTTCTTGTAAAAATGTACATAAAACTTAAAAAAAAGTCTCTTACCCTCAATCAGCGATTCCTGGTCCATACATTATTCCTTCAGCTTCTTCAAAAGCTTCACTTCCTTGGGATTTTTTGTTTTGGATCTCTGTTCTGCGAGCTTTGGACGCTCTACTCGGCGGTTGCGCGCCGAGCGCGCCGAGACGCTTCTATTGTATCACTCTTTTTATCCCCTTATCGGTCACTCCGACCTAAATAACGTTCTCTGCCGTATTTCTACAGGTATGTAGTATACGATACTGATGTTTTTAGGAAATCGTAAATTTCCGAAATTAGACTGATACTGATCCCTCAAGGCGGGCAACCACTTTAGGCGACGGAAAATTAGATGGGTTTTTGGTTTTTTTTTATTGTGAAAACAAACGGAAATTTCCGGAACTCTGACAATAATTTATTCATATTTTCATAGACCTCTGGTAACTCTTTCAAGTTATTTCATGCATCAATTAAGGTGTAATCCGCTATTCCCCTTGGCGTGTCCTCATCGTCGTCGTTGATTTGCGGGAATTGTGCAGCTCGCAATTCGCATCTGAAATAGTCCAACAAATTTTTACACATTCTTGAGATGTTTTTTGAGAACATGAACCTGAATTTGGAGAAAAAAAATCGAGAATTGAATGTTGGAACGTGTTTGAAAAAAATGATCGATTTTTAGCATTTTTTTCCCCGGCATTTTGCAATAATAATTATGTTTTAAACAATCTAATCTTTCCAAATTTAGGTTCATGTTTTAACAAATTATATTATGTAAATGTGTTCCAAATTTAAAGATGATCCATTAATTAGTTTTTGAGTTATGATTCCCGCAAATTGAAAAAATGTCGTTTCGAGAAAAATACGTTTAAAGTTTCACAATCAAAATACTTGAAAGTCAAATGTGTTTAATCAAATGATAAAGTGTTTTGCCGATAATTCAGCGATTCCAGCACCATACAGCAGTCTTTCCTCTTCCTCATGCAACTCATTTGAAGCTTGCATACATTATGTAGTCAAGCTATTTATACTGGTTTGCCTCTATAATATCAAATTCTCGTAGTATTAGGAAAATCACTACTAGGGAATCTCCAACTACTTAAATGTCCTTGCTTGGTCTCCGTGCTTAGACTATAATTTTCGTCAACCTAACTTACCTGTTATTTCCTAATAGAGGCTCAGTCTGACTTTTTTATAGAAATCCCGAATCAGGGAATTCACAAATAACCCCTTAAAGGTCGCGTATTGTATTACGGATTCCCTGTCAGTTATTCCATACGAGCTCGTAGACAAGACGATCGAAGAAGAGTACAAAAAGGGAAAAAAAAATCCTTGAGACATTTTTTCTCAAAGAAGCACAGCTCATCAGTCGCTGGGGAGATCCACGGCCGCGAGGAATGACGATGAAAAAATCGGCCGGGGCAAAGAAAGGGGAACCGGGGGATAGCCGTGGCTCGAGCGAGTTCGCAAACCGCGAAATAACCGGAATACAGGTTTTCCGTGGATAGAGTCGTGTTCCCCGTGACGAAGTTCGCGACGGGGATATTTTGCTGTGTATACGCGGCGAGTGCAGCAGCCGCTGCAACGACCACAACGATGGTGTACGACAGCAGGACAGTATAAAACGATGGTAAAATAGTAGGGGGTATACCGGTAGAGATGCTAATACCGGCCTTGTGCCACATAGCCGGCGTTGCTCCTGCGAGTGCCCACGAGGGAGAGAGAGAGAGAGAGAGAGAGAGAGAGAGAGAGAGAGAGAGAGAGAGAGAGAGAGAGAGAGAGAGAGAGAAGAGAGAGAGAGAGAGAGAGAGAGAGAGAGAGAGAGAGAGAGAGAGGGAGAGAGAGAGAGAGAGAGAGAGAGAGAGAGAGAGAGAGAGAGAGAGAGAGAGAGAGAACGTCCGTCTCTCCATATCCTCTATACTCTCTTGTAATACCCACGTACGAGAAATAACGTACATTGACGTATATATCGCGTATAAAACTTGATTCGTGTACAGAGACACGAATACTGTTATAATGCGCCATAAGTGTGGATCCAAGTGTGCGCAGAGTTCATTTTTTTTTTTTTTTTTTTTTTTCGTTTGTTTTGTTTCGCTGTCACTCGCGTACATCCTGCTTTTGCGCGCATGTATATGCACCGAGAGAACGAGGAATAAACACGGTAGACGCAATTAAATAAGCTTAACGGAGACATCTTTCATCGTTGCCACATCAGACTTTGTTTCGAAGCATATGGGCGCTGTATGACTGATGCAAGGAGTGTGGAAGTTTTCATCGAACGTGAATTCGCGCTGAATCGCGGCGCCTGAGGCCTCACGAGGTGGGCCACAATCGGCGATATAAATCGTAAGGATGTGCTATTTGACGTAGGGCAAATCGACAGTGTCCGGTTGTAGGAGGGCTGGAGATTTTGTAGGCTGGTTCCTATTTTTTTTTTCGCGGTACCGTGGTTGTCCGGATGGTGGGAATTTGTAGGAAGTAGTTACGACCACCCCCGCCCATCCCTGTGCAGAAATTGAGTTTAGGTTTTGATCGGGCCCATCTTAAATTTCTCTAACTTCTTAAGGCCCTGGTCTGGAAGCCTCACATGGGCCATCAGTGGCCAGTCGCACTTTGCTTCCGAGGGCCATTGGCGGCAAAATAACCAGGGCCTTTAAAATTGCCTCAACGATGCCACATAAAAATTATTGCAACCATATACATACGTCCTTGTGTATGCACTGTGAAAAACAAAACCACTGCGTTGGTTCAAAGCATCACAGCTCGTCTACTAAACGCATACTTTAATTATTATATTTAATCGATCTCGATAATTATTATGCCGCAATCTCTTTAGTCAAGCAATTTATACTGATTTGCCCCTACAATAGCAAAGTCTGGTAGTATAGGAGAAATCGTTACTAGGGAATCTACAACTACATCCCTTGAAGGCCCTTGCTTGGTTTCCGTACTTAGACCATAGTTTTAGTCAACCTACACCTACCCTACCATTTCCTAATAGGAACCTGGTTCGGCTCTTTTACGGAAAACTCTACTATGGAATCCACAAACAATACATTGAAGGCCCCGAATTGTATTAGGGATGCCCTGCCAATTTTCCGCATGTGCCCTGTGTCCGTCACTCTGAGGATGCCGATCTTCTTGCCGATATGGATAGCCATACAAATTGTACACGTTGTTGTTTTGTTTTTTCTAAGGCTGTGCGTGGAATTTTGTAGTGATCAGTTGACACGTTGAAGAATTTTAACACTGTTTTTTTGTACGCACTGCCGTAGTAAGTAAGATTCTTACGTACCCCTCTCTTTCTTTCCACCTCTCCTAGGTTGTTTGATTTTTTTCCGAAAAAAATCAACATTTTTTTCTAAGGCCTCCCCTTTACCCAATCATAATTATTTTTTCAATATTATTAATTCATCAAGTGACCACATGTATATACTAATCAATTTTTTTGCTCGGTCTGTTTCAGATAATCCTACGATGGGCTGGAGTATACAATGCATTCGGGCTCCCTACAGGACAGCTTTACGGCGACTGGTTATATCTCCGCCATTTTTCATTTTTTTAAAGCAACAAAAATCGCTTTGAAACCTAGATTTATGTAATAAATTTATATGTATACAAATAATCTTAAAAAAAACATGCTTTTATATAATATACTGAAAAGTAAAAAAATATTGGCTATAGATAAATTTATTGTGACTATAAATACAAACTTGGGGCGCTCATCTTTTTAAATGTTTAATTAAAGATTATATGTCTAAATTTTGAGCGCCCTATTTTATTTATAGTCACATATATGTGATTTGGTAAGAAAAAAATATTTTCTACTTTTCAGTACATTAAATAAAAGTTATTTGTTCAAAATTTTTTTTTTTTTACATATATATTACTTTCTACTTCTTAGTCTTTACTTTTTTAAAGTCGAATCATGCATTGTCATCTCTTAGATGCATGTTTGCAAAGTTTCAGAGTTCTAAGTAGTCGGGAAGTGGGTGATATATTGATTTTCAGTTTTACATCTCACAGAAAGTTGTTATTTTTATTTATTAATTCATATATTTATTTTTTTTAAGTTGAATCATTCATTGTCGCCTCTTAGATGCATGTTTGCAAAATTTCAGAGTTCTAAGTAGTCGGGAAGTGGGTGAAATATCGATTTTCAGTTTTACATCTCGCAGAAAGTCGTTATTTTTATTTATTTATTCGTATATATATATTTTTTTAGTTGAATCATGCATTGTCGCCTCTTAGATGCATGTTTGCAAAATTTCAGAGCTCTGAGTAGTCGGGAAGTGGGTGAAACGTCGATTTTCCGTTTTGCATCTCGCAACAAGTGAAGTCAAATCAAAGTTTGAAAAAAGTACCTTTGGCCCTGAAAAGATAAATACATTCCTAACCCTCCAAAAAAAAAGAATCAGGCGAATCGACTAAGATATGGCGTTCTATAGGGAGTGTCCCCCTTAAACGCGAATATCGCGGCCAATTTTTGTCGCACGACATTGAAAAGAAAAAAAAAAGCATTTTGCTCGCTAAGACACACCTTTATTGGTCACCAATGGAACCCAAACAGTTGTGAATCACTCTGTATGTATAGAGGGAACCCGTGCAACTAATGGTACGGCAAACTTCGCGGCGATCGCAATAAGCGTCGCACGAAAGAAGGTTAGATGATCGCTAGGGATGAGGGGGGATGTCGGTCCGAAGCTTATAGGTGGTTCTGGAACACGCGTCGAATCGTTCCGCGGACTATACGCGTATCTCGCTAAAATGAGTGAAAAAGTGGCTGTCCTAGAAACGCAATGACCGGCCAGTCAGTGGCACAAGCTGGCGGCTTTATACGCGTCCGCGAATGAAGTGTCGCGTGCGAAGTCTACCGGGGTGACACGCGAGACGGAGGAAGACCGCGCGTTCTTACATCCGCCAAAGGCTCGAGGAAAAAAAAGAACGCGAGCCCTTACTCGCGAAACTTCGTTTTCTCCACGTTCCGCAGAACCTCGTCCACTTTTTTTTTCCCACACTTCACCATTTTGGTAGCAGTCGCACGTATACATCTCGTGCGGGCCGCATGCCCAAGCCTTGAGTTTTCTCGCACCAAGTCGCTTTCTAATGATTTCCGTAGTGTTGCAACACACTCGTTCCTCGGTAGTCTTACGGTGAAGTGGAAACGCGCGTTTCCTGTCGCTCGTCTAGCGCCGAATGTACTCGCAGGAGACGGGCGACGTCAACGATGACGACGGGTGACAGGAATAGACGCCTTCATCGCATCAATGGTAGAACATTGTAGCGTACTATCTGTACATTGAACAGAAATGACTCAATCGGTTATTGGAGGCTGGCAGGGAATTATTATATTGAACTATTTATTATTATTTATGTTTATTCATTTATTTATTTATTTTATTAATTATTAATTAAGGCCTTAGGCCACTCTAGGAATTTCCAAAAATTGATTTTTTTTTGTTAAAAATGTTACCTATAAAATTATATTCCAAAATATTATAGGTGTGTGGAAAATCTCTAAGTACTCGATTTTCGAATTCTAGCGCAACCCCTCTTGATTCATGTCGTGACTTTCTACTAACTTTGAACGAGTCTATCTCAAAACTACATTTTTCAAGTCGGCCGAGCTCATAACTCAAACAAATTTCAACCGATTCACTTGAAATTTTAACTGTACATTTAGAATTACATTTTCTGAGGCAATACGTAGGATTTTTTTAACTATATTACATAGTTCCTTTTTTACAAACAATTTTCTGACGATTTTCTCATGGCATTTTATACTTTTTCTTTTAGAAATGCGCCATTTTGACAAAAAACAATATGTCAAAAAAATCCTACATACTTCTATAGCTATTCTTATATATAACCGAAAAAAACTTTAGTGTCTCATCATAACTCAAAAATCATAGGAGCTGTTGGTCCAGCCGTTGACCTTCCAGAAATAAAGGCGGTAATTAAATCATCTGATTTTTTACCGAAAACAGGTGAAAAAAAAAGGTCGAAAAAAAATCTGAAAAAATTCTTGCGATCTCAACGAAAACTGATTCAACTTTTTACTATCTTAAGGTTTTCCTTGAATCCCTGTCGTTTTCGCATTACAAGTTATTTTTCAAATAGTCTCTTTTTTTAATCAAAATATCTATAGAAAAAAAAAACGTACGAAGCTTTAAAAAGAAGCAAAATTGAAGCTTGAGCTTCCCTCGTTATAATTCCGGTCAAAGAAATGCATAAATAAATTTTTGTCTGTAAACGGGGTCCACCAGAAAAGGAACAAAAAAGGAGCGAGAAAAGGTCATTTTCGAAAAAGGGTACTAGTTGAAAAAAAAAATAATAAATTATAAAAAAAAAACGGAATAAAGGCGAATTCCTCCCCTTAAAAATGCCGTTTATTAAATTCATTTATGTCAACTATCGGCGAAATGGCATAAAAAATCGTGCCGGAACTTTTTTGAATTCTTGTCCGGAAGCTTTTCACCGGTAGTGTATATATATATATATAAATATATATATATATATCCGTTGTGTGTAAATTAAGTAATGAGACTGACAACGTAGCGTTAGATCTGGCAACACTTGGGTTGAACATGCGATACGCCTTCAGTAAGAATTTGAACACGCTGGACTCATTTGGTTGTCCGTAGTGATTTTTTTCGTAAAACAGTTTTTTCTACTGCGGTCTAAACATAAGTGACATCAATTTCAAGCAACGTTGTGCTATCAGGTTTTGCTTCAGACTTGGGCGCAGTATAACGGAAACTTTTGCAAAACTTCAGCAGCCCTACGGAGACAATGTTTTGTCAAGGGTCCAAACGTCGAAAAAAGGGTCATGCATGTGAGACCAAACATCAAGAACGGGTGTTGCATCACGACAATGCGCCTTGTCACACAGAAATTTCAATAAACGAGTTTGTGGCCAGTAAAAACATTTTTCTTCCATACTCTTTAGTGAATACTCAATGTAAAATTGTTCTAATTTAACTTAACTTTAACCGACTCAATTTCTGGCATTTTTTTCTTGTGGTTTGTCATGCGTCTCTACTGAACTCGATAGAAAAAGGTTTTCTTTTTTGCTAACTGCACATAAAAAGTGTTTTTTTTGTACAGAACACATGTTTCCCATTGGTTTTTAAGTCTCAATACGATATGCCTATAAAATCTACCCCCCCCCCTCGTCCCTCATCCAAACGAATCGAATATCCAACATACCCGCGACCGAAACTACAGCAGTATAAATTTGATTTTTTTCTTCTCATATCTTCAATTGCTACCAAAGCGCCGTAACCATCGATCTCGTTCGCTCTCCAAGAATTTCCGGCGAATGTGAAACGGCGATTTTCCTCGTCGCTGCCGCGTATACAGTCGAGACCCTAGTAACATGTTCAGTAGCGCGACAACTCCGATCATTTCGAAAGACGAATTGATTCCAGGAAATAAGAAGAGAAAAAAAGCTGCAACGACTGAATAAAAATTCGTATCGCTTTTCAACTGTCGATGAAGCAGGAACGAGAGAAAAAGTGGACAGAGGACGAATAGCGGACGCGTGTTTACGATCTGGTGTGATACACTATAAATTGAGCCCGAGGCACGTCCACAACCTTCGATCGCGGCAGATTTTCATCGCCTTCCTTTTTTTTGCCTCCCCCCCCCCCCCCCCCCCCCCCGCCCCACCGATTTTCTTTTTGCTTTTTTCTTTCTACCTCGTTCTTACTCCGTCACGTTCACGGATTTCTAACGCCGAGTTTTTCCCTCTTCCTCGCCAACTATTTATCTCTCATTCGCGAATAGATCGCGCAGCATTCGTTTCGAGCCTCTCGCGTTCGATAATTCCAGCGCCGATCTCGCCGTGCGATTTATAAACGATATAAAACGTTCCTGGTATATAGTAAAATTGTGTATACACACGTACCTCTGTATATATATGTGTATGTATGTATGTGTATGTATGTGTATATATATATATTTTGTGTGGACCGCAGTTGTGGTGTATAACGACACACATGTGATTATTATGGATGCCTGAGGATCACGAGGCTGTGCGATCGCTAAGTAATAATCTTTGAGCGTTCTAATGCGACTTGGAACCGGGCGGCCTCCAAGCTGAAATAACTCGGAGCCCCTTGCCCCCTCCCCCACCCCTTTCCGCCATTTCTTACTCTTGCCATTTGCTCCGTCCCTTGCATGTTCAGGACACACGGCAATACCTCTCTCTCTCTCTCTCTCGCTCTCTTTCTCTCTCTCCCTCCGCGTGGCTCTCCTTAGAGAGGACTTTCAGGCTTCGTCGAATTGCATTTTCTTTGATCCGCCTGTGTAAAAAGTCCGCACCGATCACATTTCCATTTCGCACGTGCACGGAAAAATTCGCTTGCGAAATATACTTATCCGGCATCAATGTACTGACAGGTTGGAAGAACACATAAGCAAACCCAAACGAATTCAAACGGACCCGAACGAAACCCAAACACAAATCCAAGCGAATAAGCAAACTCAAGCGAATAAATAATTCCAAAACAGATTAACTGGAAAAATGAAAAGAAATCCGTGGTTTTTTCGGATTTTTGGAGATACTTATCTGGTACCTATGAACTGACAGACTCGAAGAACAAACAAGCAAACAAATTCAAATGGACACGAACAAGCCCAAACAAATTTACAAATTCGAGCAAAGTCAAACGAATAAACAATGCCAAAACAAATCAATTTAAAAAATACGAAAGAAACTCGTGGTTTTTATGTATTTTTGGAGATACTTATCCGGTACCGACGAATTGACGGACTCAAAGAACAAAAAAGCGAACCCAAACGAGGTTCAAATGAACCCCAACAAACCCAAGCAAACCCAAATGAATGCACAAATCCAGGTAAACTCAATCAAATGAACAATCCTAAACCAAATTGAATGAAAGCATGAAACCAAAATCCAAGTGAATAAGCAAACCCAAACGAACACACAAACCCAGGTTAACTCAAACAAATAAACAATCCTAAAGCAAATCAACTGGAAAAATCCAAAGAAGCTCGTGGTTTTTTTTTATTTAGACCAACTGACAGACTCGACCAACAACTAAGCAAACCCAAAAAATGCATACGGACAAGAACAAGCCCAAGCAAACCTAAACAAACGCACAAATCCAAACAAATAAGCAGACTTAAAGGAATAAACAATTTGAAAACAAATCGATTGGAAAAATCCAAAGAAACCCGTGGTTTTTGGATTTTTCGAGATACTTATCCAGCACCGACCAACTGACAGACTCGAAGAACAAATAAGCAAACCCAAACAAAGTGAAATGGGCAGGAACAAACCCAAGCAAACCCAAACAAACGCACAAATCCAAGCAAGGGAGAAAACTCAAGCGAATAAACAACTCCAAAACATATTAACGGGGAAAAATCCAAAGACACCCATTTCCAAAAAAAAAAATATATTAATCGATTCGAGCAATATAAACGCCGTTTTGAATTTCCAGTCGCGCGTCCTAAGTTTCGAATGTTGATGCAAAGGACATTGAATCAACGATTCTTCATGAGAACATGCCGCGATACATGAACTGCTGGGAAATTCCAGACACAATACGCAGGTCGCAGAATTTCTTCATTAAAAAAGATTCGTGATGAGAGAGGGCGCATGGAAAGAGAAAATTTAAGCAACCGAACGTTCAGGAAAATACTTTAGTAGTTGGAAATTTTTTTCTAATCCAAAGAATCGACGCGATAAATTGTCTTTTCAAGCCTTTCGATGGGCTCTCTAAGGCTCGCGCATTCTCTAACGATACCGCAAAGTTTCCAGCAACGACGACCCCAAGGACGCGCGATCGTACCAGCCCGGTCCGCGCGAGACCCAATCGTTATAGTCGTTGCACCTTTGCGGGTTCCCCGCGTCTGCAGCTGCAATTGCAACGGGCCAATTGGTGCTATTGCCAATACACGCTGTATTTTTTTCATCATTATTTCACACATCCAGTGCGTCTCGTACCTTCAATTTTCTGTGAATAATTTTTCAGTAATTGTATTGAGAAATCATTTATAACGGCAACGATCCCGTGGAAGGGTTGCAGGACGTGTTTCCCGCTATCAAATAATCCAGTAATGCTTTATGCAAAAGTTAACCATTTTCAAGACATTCTTTTATTTTAAAGTAAGGAGTATGCAACTTTAAAAATAAAAAATAAAAACTGTTTTATGGAATCAAACTGTTTACAATTATTTTTACTTTGAGGACACAGTAACAACGAATTATCAATAATAAAATAAGAATAATCTGCAAAAAAATTTAATTAGGGGTCCAAAACTCTGTAAGTCTAATAATATACGTAATTTTTTTTTTTTTTACAAAAATGCAGCTTTTATTTGAAAAATCACTAAGGGGACGTCCGTTAATTACGTGAGGTGTTTTTCTTTAATTTTGGACCCCCCTCCCCTCTGGTGAGATTTCGGCGAGATGTGGAGGCATCCCCCCTCCCTCGCACGTACGATTTTCCCCATAATTTTTATATGATTATATTTGTTCGATATATTCATGTATTTTGCTTTATACCATTAATAAAGACTTACTGATAGCGTGTTCTATCAAATACATTTTTTTCTGTGAAAGAAGAAGAGGAGAAAAATGATACTACGTTTAAGGTACACTATATCGGTTTTAATTTAGTGTTATTTAGTTTTAAAAAATAGGGTAGGCTGGGGTAGTGCTCTGACACCACCTTCCCTACTCGATCCATGGACAACATGACTCCAAAGAATATATTAAGATGAACAGAAAAATATTTGATTAAAATTAACGAAGAATATAATGAAGCAATAACTTAATTAATTCCTAAGAAGAGAATAAGAAGATTAATAAGAACATTTGATTATTTTTATTTCATACTGTTAATATGGACACGTGCCTATCCATATTTTCACACGAGTCTGGAAATATCGACATTTCACGGGTTTAGAAAAAATGTTTATTACAAAGGATGTACATACTTAATGAGTCTGATGGTTACCAAATATAATACAGCAATTATAATGGTGTTATTATTCTTGTTTTCTTAAAATATTTTCCCTTCTAGAATGATTTAAGCCTTAAGGTGTCCATATTTGCACCTTGCACCTTACAAAATGTTATAAAAGTATATTTTCTGAATTACAAAGTTGACGGGAGATTTCTATTGGCCCTCCCCGTAAATGAAGTTTAGTGATATTTTGCCAGACCCCCCCACTTGGAGCTCACGTAATTAATGGACGTCCCCTAAGTTACATAGCCTGCGTATAATGTAAAAAACAACAACACATTATTAGCTGTCCAACGCTGTAATATTCATGTCTGAATACATACGACAGTTTTTTTTTAATTCATTTTTAAAGTTGCCTACCCCTCACTTAAAAAAACAATAACAAAAATAATAATATCTCGAAAACGGTTCACTTTTGCATAAAGTATTACTGGATAATTTGATAGCGGAAAACATGTCCCACAACCCTTTCACGGGCTCGTGACCAATAACGAGTAGCCCTGTATATATGGAGAAATAATGAATGTGAAAACACATCGTGTAAGTTTATATTGCAGCAGGTCGTGTCTATTAGTCCTGCGATCGTTCTATATCTCTGTACGAATGAGAAAAAGGAAATAAAAAGTGTGATTGGCGTTTTTATTCGCCAAGAATTGTTGGAGCGCTCGCTGACGAGAGCAAGAGAGAGAGAGAGAGAGAGAGAGGGGGGAGAGAGAGGAAGAGCTGGAGGGACAGAGTCGAGTGAGCTTCAGACAACCGTTGACAAAATCGATTATTCGACCAACATCGGAAAAATACCCGGACTGTTTGCATTCATGCATCGTCCATGTACCTACCTCTACAGGTATAACGTGAACACACGCGTATATGCGTATCTTTCGCGCTTTGTCTTTCTCGTTTTCGCTCACCTCATTCCTTTCTTCTGTTTTATATTTCGCATGGACGACGACAATGACCCTCCACCCCTCCTATATATACACCGCGCACTTCCTGTAGGAGGTACTCCCTCGAGATTGGACTGCGCAGCTCTCGTTTCACGCTCTCGCGTTCTTCCATAACTAGTTCGCATCTTTTTTTCATTTTGTTTTATTTTTTTCAATCTTTACCTTCGTATCGTCGATACCTCGTGGCGGTGTCGCGATGCGTCGGAACGATTGATATGTAGAGAGAAAACGAGAGAGAGAGAGAGAGAGAGAGAGAGAGAGAGAGAGAGAGAGAGAGAGAGAGAAAGAGAGACAAGGAGAGATGAAGAGACTCCGGTCGTCGCATTGGCACGATATTTGCAAATATCGATTCTGAAAAGCGCCCGAACAATGGGCTTAGTTTTTGTTATCGATAGTCCCGTCTCTCCTCCCTTTTCCACCATTGTCGAGGGAAACGCTTCACTCGTGTGTGCGCGCGAGCACCCGTACGACGACGCGATCCATTACAGGCGTCCCCGTCAACGACGTTGTCGTTCGTTTACTGCGTATACACGCTACAGAATTCGTCCTCCATCCATTACACTTCACTCCGTTAATTCGTCGGACGTATGCCCAAAGGACTCGTCTACACATATCGTACCCGACCTTTGTTCAATGATACGTATGACAGTGTGTTTTAACGAAGAAAATAAAAGTAATAACCCTCGGGATGGAGCCTTCGAGCGATAGATCGTTTTCTATCTTTACCATCTGAGGAAGGTTGCGTCCGGCCGGATGGATATCTCTATTTCCCCGTTTCTAATCGCCACATCGAAAGAGCGATTCTTTTTATCAGCTGAATGGGCCATAGAATGGACCATAGAAATCCGTTGAATATGGAATGGCTTGGGTTCGTTTGGATTTAGTTAGTCGATTTATGAATTGGGGATAATTTGGTATTTTTTTGTAGGCTAAAAATCCTAGGTCGCGTTATCGGGTATCGAAGTTTCGATTCTTGATTGCTTTGGACAGAAAGCGTCAGTTGTCGTCCGACAGTGGTCACGGACGAATCGCTACTGTACGAAAAACACGTTGAAAAAAGACTCACTTCCCGTGCGCAAAATTGGCAGTGCATCCCTAATACAATTTGGGGCCTTCAAGAGATTGTTTGTGGATTCTATAGTAGGATTTTCCGTAAAAGAGAGAGAAGAGGCCGTTATTTTACGAGTTGAACGCGGCTCGATAATTTTGACTCGGGTGGTAGCTTTTTTACTCCCGTACAACGATTCGATTGATTCGGTAGACATGTGACACTGATCAGGCGTGTCTTATTACAGCATTCCAGACCGCAGCATGATAGCGGCCTGATCAGTGGTCAGGCTGCCGGATCAAGATTTTCAATCGGGCAGTCATTGACGAAAACGGGATTCGAATTTTTTTAATTGCCAATTGATTCATGCGGATGTGTTATTCTTCAAGAAAAAAATATGTATTTATATAATTTCCTCATATTGCTTTGTATGCCCTTGCTGGCTTCTACGATCCCATCCCTTTCACTTCTAGCCCCACTCCACTATTACCGGCCGCCATAGTCCACAGCCACTCGTTTGCCAATGCACTGCTACATCTTCCCGAGGGCACAGGGAACTTGTAAAAAAATCTGCGCCGTTACATGTGTCTACATTTGGCTGAGTTTTCGTTACGATAAGACCGGCAAGCTGGTGAGCAGCTGAGTGGTCACCCATCCAAGTATTGATTAGGACCAAAGCTGCTTGTTATCAAATTTCAATTTACCAGGATGACATTTTCCTATAATCCCTTTCATATACGAATACAATCCCTGATAACAGGCAGCTCCTTGAACGATTGAGAATTTTGTTCGCATAACAGCCAGAAAATCCAATTCGTTTGGGTTTGCTTGGCCAAACGAGTGGCCGAGCATTCCTACGGTCGTTCATACCGTCTTGTCCCTGTCGTTTGCGAAGGGCCAGATTCCCTTTCACACAAAGACTGCGGGACGCGACAGCGTGGCGTATGAAGAAGAAGACGGCAGGAAGGGGCTACGATCGCGGTATGTGCGCACACACACGAAGACCACCGGAAAGTCTGTATGCACGAAGAGACATGGATATGTACAAGCTCGTAGAATTGTACGAAGTGAAAGTGCAGTTTTGCAGTACGGAACATCTATAGAGCGTACAGAGGGTAGACCCGGAGGAGCGCGGGAGTGAGCGAGAAGAATGAAATCGCAGTCATGGAGACAGGCAGGGAGAGAGAGAGAGAGTGAGAGGGGGGGGAGAGAGGGAAAAGAGAGAGAGAGAGAGAGAGAGATGTATTCGTACAGCTCCATGGTGGTTTTGCGGATCATGACTGTGTGCGGTGCACGTTTTGCGCACGGAGTGCACACAGCAGACTCTCGGTGGTTATCTCGGTGCACGTTGCTCCGGCTATCTCGACGAGCGTTCACAAGAGCGCTCAGCGCGCGCGCGCAGGGGCCTCTGACCTTGTCCCAAATACTGAGCTCGACTCACTGGTGGCTGGACGGTTCGTTGGTTCGTTGGCTCGCAACTTCTCCCGCATTTCGTACGGTGTATGTATCACCTCTCTCTCTCTCTCTCTCTCTCTCTCTCTCTCTCTCTCTCTCTCTCTCTCCTCTCTCTCTCTCTCTCTCTCTCTCTCTCTCTCTCTCTCTCTCTCTCTCTCTCTCTCTCTCTCTCTCTCTCTGTAGTATTCTCCACATCGAAAAGAAGAGAACGAAAGGATCCGTAGGAAAAAGAAGGAGCACGTTTGAAAAGAGAATCAAAGGCCGAGAGCGAGAGGCGAGCAATGAGAATTCACGTCTGCTCCTCCCCCGCGCTGTTCCTCGTTGCTTGACGTCTTCGTGGCTCTCGCGACTGAGTTTCGTGCGTTCGCCAGCGGGGCCGTGAGAGCCTCGGCAAAGAATAAAAAGCCATTGTTCACTTCTGTACGAGGCACCGGTTGGCATTTGTAAAAAAGCAAAAGAGTAACGGAAATATTGCACCAGGATCAATCAATGTGCCACCTTATTCTTCGACCCCTTCAATGTACTTATCTCACAGGACAACGGAGATTGCTGGATCAACCTTCGAGACAATCGTAGTAGCAAGATTAGGTGCAACATTTGGAGGCGAATGAATTCAAATTCACCAGATATCATACGGATTCCCTAGAAGGGGTATCCTCATCGGAATCCAAATGGCGCACACTACGTAGCACAAGACGGAGACGTGGTGGCAAGAATTTGAAAAACGTATTGAATACATTTTTCTTAGCAAATTAAAAGCACATATTTTCTTAGTTCGAACCACCTCCATTTAATTTAAATATAATTACTTAGAATAAATAACCTATAATATATCACTTTTCTCCAGGAAATATAAGTTTATCAAGGTCTATATATTGTTTTTTTTTGAAAGTTTTTATTAAACGTAAAGAATTTTGTTCGAAATTCTGTTATTAAAATATATCAGTTTTGACAGTTATACTGTAGCACCAACTTTAACGTAATCTTTTTTAGATCCTTGAAAAAATGATTTCAGAAAAAGTCCAGTGTCTCCAGCTGATACGGATCGGTATGTCCTGGTGATTTTTACATTCATCCCTGGGATCCGATTGGATATCGAACTAGATCTTGTTCTAGAAGTTCGGCATTCTAGCCTAGATCCTATGCAAAGTTTCTATTTGGATTCTGACTAGAGTCCTTAATAGTTCCAGATTAGGATCTTGGCTGGAATCCGATTTGCGAGCGTTACATTTCACTCCCTGATCCTATCCGATATCCGACTGGATCCCGATTGAGAAACCAGGATCCTAGCCCGAATCGGACTGTGTCCGGGCTGGTCCAAATTATCACCAAACGCATGGAAGCGGTGATGATATTTTTTACGTTATCTCGGCCTGCCCTTTTATTCTCAATTTCCATGCTTCTTTCGTCTCGTAAAAAAACAAAAGGACGAAAGAACGGTACTGGAAGGAACGAAATAAAGAGCGGGGAAATGCTCTCGCGTCGCAACTAAAAGGAGGAAGGATCGATGGATTCAATTTTTTCTTTTACGAGCTTTAACGCCATCCAGTGCAATTTTAACGGCTTCGCTACCTTCGTTCCTTTTGTAGCTTCGTATATACACACGATGCCGCGCAAGCCGCTACGCGAAACGACCCTTTCCCTTCGATTTGACGATATTCCGCGATCGTCCTATGGCAGACAAGTTATAGCACCTCGCTATACGTATATACTCGTAGCTCGATGCAGCGTTGCCGTACCTTGCCTGCAACGTCGTCAATCTTTAACCAGGGCGCGTTTATAGGAAAAGGTATGGAAGGACGGAGAGAAAGAGAGGGACGTAGGGCGCGGCCAAGACCTAACCAGGGACGATGGATGGCCCAGGAAAACAAAGTATAGTGAAACCTTTATTATCCGGAGCAAGCAGGACCATTGAGATTTTCAATAACAAAAAAAAACGCCTTGAATAATAATTTGATCTTGTACAATCTTAGCGATCACCTCTAGTATCAAATTACAGCCGCTATAGTGCTGCTGTTTTTTTTGTCGCTTTTGGAAATGTACGCGGAAGATCTAGTGGTTCTCGGCAAAGAAAATCTGTGGACGGGAAGACTTTTTAATTTGCAATTTAATTTTTATTGAATTTCAATTATGAATTTGGTTTTCATTTAATTTCAAAAGAATTTCAGTTTGATTGAATTTTAATTAGGTATTGACTTTTTATTTAATTTTTAGTTAACTTCAATTAGGAATTTAATGTTTTTTAAGCTAGGGACACTTTTTATTCTCAAAGTTTATAATGCGAATGCGAAATTATCAAGAATAATGTAGATCGAATCAAACACAAAGTAACTTTATTTTCAGTAGTTTATTACTTATAAAAATCAATCTGATTTTTAAATCGTTTTCTCGGATCCAAAAACATCTTCAAACCTAAAATTCAAGTTAAATGTATGAATACGATAAAAACGAATTATCTGGTTTATACAATTCGACGATCTAATGCTCGCATGCTACAGACGCATTAAAAAAAAATACACAGTAAAGATATTTCATTAAACATGTAAACTCCCTTAAAATCTAAACCCTTCTTTCGCAAAATATTATCCGGATATACCTTATTTGAAACTATACTTCGATACAAAAATTTGTCCAGATATCTAGTAAAGCGTGAAATTTAAGGCATCACAATATACGTCTCTAAAAATGAGATCTTCTTATCACACGTGTCATATCATCTATCGGACAGGTGTCAATTGCAAATAGCTGCCACTTAAGGGCAATATATATATATA
>OZ010719.1:7194708-7218561 GCA_963932345.1 Ophion ventricosus | reverse complement strand
ATATTTTGTCCACCAGTTTGAAAAGAGGGTCCTACTAGACGACTTATATCTTGACCATTTTTTGATTTTTTTAATTCATTTTTTCTAAATTTGTTCATAAAATTGTTGTAAAAAATGAAAATAGTTTTATATATTTAATAATTGCATCAAATATTTAAAAAAATGTTATACCCATTATTCCGAGCGCCAAGGCGATCTCGGAATGCGCATATATAATATATATTTATATAGACTGTCCCGAGAATACCACGTCGTACTTAAGAGGGTGCTACATTGAATCATAAACCACTAAAAATATCACATTTTGCCCCACGGAAAAACCCCACCGTTTTTGAGGTTTTTCTAACTTTCGTCAAATCCTTTACCCTCCTGCGTTTTCGACAAAATTGGTTCTTCGTAATACTTTCCGGTATCAAAATAATATGGAATAGTTGCTGTCTCTATCGCATACAAAATAACTCTAAAAATCTTACTCTCTTAAAATCTTTACAGTCTTTTACTTAATGAAAATAATGCCCTAAGACGTCCCTAAGGGAAAGCAGCCATTCAGAACTATTTTGACAGCAAAAAGGATTCCGAAAAAATTGATTTGTCGAAAATGCAGCAAAAAGATTATGCAAGATGCGGAATTTTACGTAATTTAAAAACCGTCCGAAAAATGAACGGTGGATTTTTTACTCAGGGCAAATTTGGAAATTCTAGGAGGTCATGATTCGATCTATCGCCCTCTTTCGTATAACGTGGCATTAACTGGACATCCTACATATTTATATATATATATATAATAATGAAGACCAGAATTCCCTCGAAAAAACGCTAGTTCGCCCAGCAGAATAAAATTTATTGATGGCCAATTGGCGGTCTGAAAATCACGCACGATATATCGCGCAAAAAATTGTTTGTCGAATCTTCAGTGAGATGCTTCATGCAGATTTATGGTGATGCGACGAGTAATGAACGTTGAAAATTTCCCACTCCTGCAAAATTAATCACCTACGAGAGCGAATATTACAACTGTTGGCAGAAACTTGCGTCTCCTTTTATTTTATGGTGATGGACAAGAGAATTTGCACGGCAAGGATGTGCACCGCTCGTCGATCAATTTTGGATTGCCAATAATTGACTCGGTATACGAGGGGGTTTTGTATTGATTCATAATCACCACGGGTACCGTGTACATATATATATATATACACAAGTTGGATTATACAAGTGCGGTAATAGCGGAGTGCACCGATCAAGCCGACGCTGTGCAGAGAGCTCTATTAGCTTGCCATGATGTACCGTGTGCTGCGCATATCTTCGAGGCATCAATGCGCTCCCATACATGATCGCATGCGCACGAACGCAAGATATCGAATCTATGGACTCTTACAATCGGTAATCAGGCGTAATACTGCTGGATGGGAATCTACGGGGCGAATATTATTAGGCTTCGTAATCAGATCTGCTTATGTACCTTCTGGTGAATGCTCTCTCCCTCTCTTTTTCTCTATATATATTGTTTTATATAGCGAAAGGTGATTTCGACGACATTCAAGTTCTAGGTCCATTCTGACAGTAGGCAAAGGCAACCTGATAATTCCGTAAATCCCATTGTCTGAAAAATCACATGTGGTTGAGGGGTCTGCATAAGTTTGACTAGAAGCTTATGCAGACCTCAATGTAGAATGTTTTGCTGCACCCACCGTATAGTCCGGGCCCCGCACCTTCAGAATATCACTTGTGCCGGTCAGTTTGAATACTAAAACCTTCAGTTCCCTGGGCGTCCTCAATAACCACTCAGAAGGCTTCTTTGCCCAAAGATCTCAGGACTTTTACGAAAGAGGCATAACAAAGCTCGTAGAGAGATGGCAAAAAGTCATTGAACAGAATAGAACATATTTACTTGATTGAAATCGCTTTTTTTTTTCGTAATTATTTTTCGTTTGAAATTTACTCGATTTACACTATGGAATTATGCTTAGACCCAATATTATCCTCGAAATAGTTATTAACTATTGTAAAAGGCTTGACCATCTGGATATGATTGATTCAGTGCTATCACAAAATAGACGCGCAAATACCAATGTTGTATACTGTAGAGTAGGTAAGGGAATGTTGAGCAAGTTTGGAATTATCGCCCTGTAATTTCTTAAAAGTCTGCCGTGTAAAAATGACACCTACTTTGGTCAATAGGAAATTTATCTGGGGAAAAAAGTCTGTAGACGAAATTCCTGTTATCCTTATTGTTTCACAGATAAACGCTCTCAAATGACCCAGACCATATTTGCTCAACCTGCCCCGATAGTGGGGTAAGTTGAGCATGAGTATGAGGTAAGTTCGGCAAAGTAAGAATTGCATAAAAAAATCATACGTATGCAACACGATTTGGTACAATGCAGTAATAAATTAACCGTTGCTTGTTCATTAGTTAGGTTTCGAAACATTAACATTAATTGCAATGAACTTTGAAATATTTTTTCTCAAACAATGGTATAAGAAAATCTTTAAATCACGTTTTTTTTTTACTTTTGGATGCAAAAATAATGAACCCGTGTTACCGTCTCTTGCGCCGCATGGCAACGGGCGATGGCGTGATGTGTTCCCCTCCCCCATACCTCTCTTTCCGCCATTTGATGCACCCGCGTGCGGTGCTTAGTTTTCCAGATATTTCCATTGCCCAATTTACCCGACTGCTCAACATCCTCCTTACCCTATGTTAGGTTTTGTTCAAATCAAACTTCTACCATTCCATTGAAGTTTTTGCAATTCATATGGTTAACATGAACATTTGTTAAGTATAATTTGTTGAAAAACCTTATAAAACATGACTATTCAAAAAAATGATGGTAATGTTTATTTATAGCGTAGACGTTAATAATTTTCATTTGGAGAAAGCGTGTGAATAGTTTTGAAAACTACCCGTTTCTTAAAAAAATGTTACATGGTATGTTTGTTGCATTGCAAAAGTAGGATATCAGTTCAACACTTCATGTAGTTGACCTTCTGTTCTTGGAGAACACACATTGTTCTCCTAATAGCAGGTCGTATCATATAATATGGTAAACATTAATATTATATGGTACAAAGCTATTGCGACGCGCCAAAAATCCATTCAAGCAGGAACTTATATTATCAAAACAAAAAAAAAAGATCTGTGCAAAATTTCATCTAAATTGAAGGTAACCGCTATTCGGAAGTACAGCAGGAATTACTTTTGTCTGTTACGCAATATCGTAGTATAGGCAGAATATAGGCAGTTAAGCTTCCATTCCAAGCGTTGGTAAAATATTTTCTTCGAAATAAATCATTTCAGGTCAGGGAATGACGAAGAATAATACAAATAATCTCAGTTGAGTGTTTTATTTGATTTTAGGCTTACGAAATATTCGATGCCTTTAGCAGATGGGCTGTGATGCCTTAAGCCAACACGTATGCAGTAAATTATAAATAATCGAATAACACACCAAATACGCATTTATAAAATGGTACAAATCACTATAAACATCGTTGCGAATCACAAGCAACATTTTTTTTTATTAATGTATATATATTTCAGTCCTCTTCACTATTAGGATCTTGGGAGAGTTAATTTTTTATAGTGTCCATTTTATGAAAACCTACTATATTATATAATTTTATTTTATTTTATGGAGGAGTTAATTTTTTATAGTTTAAGGGAATACTATATTCAATAATTTAATTTAATTATATGGGGGAGTTAATTTGTTATAGTGTAAGGGAATGTCCATTTTAAAAACCTACTATATTATAATATATAGCATTGAACAATCAACATATGCTTGTAGAATTGGTGATTGCGATTAACATATGTGCATAATTTATGCAATTGCTGAAATATCAAAAAGCAGCAATATATTTTTGGCAGTCACTATGGCTATAAAATATTATTGTCCCCTCAGTTGAATATAAAATATGTTTAAAATATACTTGAAAGCACCAAACGTTTCTGTCAGTGTACAATTGAATTCTCAGCTATTTACTGGAATAAATTCGCGAGCGCGGATAGAAATGATAAACGTCAAACTGGATGAAAAAAAAAGCGATGAATTAAATACTCGTGCACGGAATTGTTTTTCGTTGCGGATGATAAAGACGATTTTGAAGCGTTTCAATGCAGCAAACACGAGTAGCTGGGCTGTGGCGCAATACGAAGGTATACGCACGAACTTCATTCTCGTTTGCATGCATGCCCCTGTCCGTAATGAATAATAGATCAACGGTCACTTATTAGGCGAGACTCTTGCGCTCGCTCCGTCGAATCTCGCCTCTCGTATTTAGTTTTATACACGCGGCATATAACACGTACATAGATATAGAAACACGTTGCCAGTAAGCACAACGTCTAAGCATCTAATGCAACCTCAACTGCAATGGATACGGAAGAAGGGGGGGGGGCAGGAAAAGGGGCACGGAGGGGGAAGAAACACAACGACTGACGTTCTAAAATGGCTGCTCCAATGGCGAAGGCCAAGCTGGATCGCCCGGCTAGTCGAGTTACGCGTTGTTCTTTTTTTTCAATTTTTTTTTCTTATTTCGTCTTTCGTCCAGGCCGTTTGGCCACTCTGCCATTGGCTTTGCAGTCTCAGCGACCGGTTTAAAAGCCGAGAATCATCGCCACCGCATTACCACGACACGCGGTATATATACGAAGAACTTGAGCCTCGTGGCTCTAGAATACATTTCGTATATCTCATTGAACGCACACAAACGCAAAATTGACCCAACGCTGATGGATAGGAATCGGCGAATCAAACTTTGACCGCAACAATTGATTTTGGCTTTGGCCATTGAGATCGAGTCGATTGTGGTATTATAATGTCGATAGAAATATACTTGACGAACGGGGTTACCTTGGCCGTTTGATCGATCGTTGCGACAAAATTGAATGTGTCGCGTATCTTAATCAGGGGATTGGCGGCAATAATTAATCGTTGGGTTTCGTGCACGCACGCGTAATATAACGCGTATATCTCGCTACAACTGTCTTAACCTCTTTATTTCTTTCGTCAATAAGATTATGCGAGCGAACAAGCGTCGCAACGAAAAAAAAAAAAAAACCCTGTAGATTGCGCAAAGGTGATCAAAGATTGCTCATTTCGTATAGCCTTGATCGAGGCAATAGATTGAACGATTTATGTTAGAATGTGTACACTTGAATTGCCGTAAAAAAAATGAACAAAAAACACTGAATCCATTGGCAGAACTTTGATCGTACGTTCCACCAAGCTACGCTTTTTTTTCTTCTTTTTTCACATCAATGATAGTGTCGCGTTCGTCACTGCGTCCACATTGACCTCATGATTTTCCGAGAATAGACCGGATTTTTGGTACTTTTACGCGCGTACAATTTAATGATAACGTAACCATTTAAGATTAAACGCGGAGCTGAGCGAGAGAGAGAGAGAGAGAGAGAGAGAGAGAGAGAGAGAGAGAGAGAGAGAGAGAGAGAGAGAGAGAGAGAGAGAGAGAGAGAGAGAGAGTCAACGATCAAGGCCTCTCGCTGAAGTTACGTCGTGAGTGTATGTAGGAAGATTGGAGGATGTACAATTGGGAATGAAGTATTGAAGATTCTATTGCTCGAGTGAATCGTCGCCCGAGAGGGCAGACGAAACAGAGAGTAAGGGACAGGGAGAGCGAGGGAGAAAGAATTCCGTTATACTCGCGGTTCAAAAAAAAAAAAAAAGACGCGAGAGAGATAACGTAAGTGTTGCCGGTTTCGCTCTATCGTTGCGTTACAAGTGCAAACGGTGAATGCTCATCCACAGCAAATACTACCCATGTGGATCCGAGCAAACGAAGGATTTATCATACCTGTGCCCTCCCCCCGTCTCTCTCTCTTTCTCCTCTCGCGATTGTCCGATTAGACGAGCTCGTGATTAGTGCTGACGGCAATGAGCGTCAGGTGCACCGTCAATGGTACTCCTCTCGGTACTTTATATGTATATGTATATCTATGAAGAAGATGTATTTTAAATCCGCTATATTTGTGTAATGTTGGGGTATGTCTGATGATTTTGACAGCGGTGGTTCAATTTTTTCCAAGCAAATTGTTGATTTCTCACACAGAACTAACGGTGAAATAATTTTTATATAAATGTGGGATTTATATGACATTTATCTAGAAGTGATTATAAAGACATTAGGGTTTATGTTGTGTTGAGAATATGGGGGGCAATAAGTTGCTGTGAGGATTGTTTTGGACGTCAATTGTTTTCTGAATGGTGTATTAGTGTTCAGGGGTAAAAATACTATGGATTTGGACTTGTAAAAATAATGGATTTCAATTCCAATTTTTTTCCCACTTTGGACAAAAATAAGTGGCTTCGTAGAATCGTCGATCAGTTATTTTCTTCTTCGATTTTTGCCACTCCAATCTGTCCTCATTCTCATCGTTATCAATATGCTTTTCAAAATGCTGTTTGATTTAATGAGCTTCGATGATTTTTCGATTTTTGGCAGAACTTGCAAATTCGAGCATAGATCGTCGCGAATATTTCCATACTCTAAACATCACTTTGGAGTTTTTATAAATATTTTGAAACAGCATACACATTTTGTATACAGAAACAAAAACAACTCCGATCAGGTACTTCAAGTGAGGGGTGGTTTAATCCCCTAAGCTTCCTAGCAGGCTAAAATGTAAAAATACGTTAACTCTTTCATTCCCCTTCCAACGTGTTACCCATTTCATTTCATTTAATGCACCCCTTTTAAATGTGGGGTGAAAGAAAATAAATTGATGGTGTAGTTAATTCCTTAATTCTTTTTTTTTTTCAACCTGCTCGCAGCAGATTTTTCGTCGTTTTGCCTGAGAAGAATTTTCATTCTTGTTTCCCTGAAATCGGTGGACTGCGTGCGAGTAATACTGCAAAATCAACCCTTCATATGCTTCACTCTATGAGGTTGAACGCCTCGAAACAGTTTTACCGTCAACAAAAAAAAATACGAATCTAATAGTTTTTATGCTCTACGATATACATGAGTTTTACCAAAATGGAAGGCTGATACGAAAGCGATGTTCCTTGTAAGCTCGTTTGGGTTTGTTCAAGTTTCATCCTCTAAGTTAACAAATATTGTGAAAAGTGCCCGAAGAAAATGCCACATTTTTTTACGTTTGGGGATATGACGTATTTTCACTATCAATAAGTTCGATTTTCTTATAGACTCCTCACCTCCCAGACATTGATTACAAAAGATAACACGATTAGCAAATAAAAGAAAGGAAAAAGAATTTGAGGTATTAGTGGATGGACCGTCGGGCAAAAAGTTAGTCCAAAATGGGCGAATCGTGAATTTACAAGACTAGATCGGGTCGTACATTTAGCCTTATAAATAGCTAATTTAATAATAAATTAACAGGCAGAAATGTTAACTTTGCACTTTTAATAATAATTGAAGTCAAATTCGACGATATTGGCGTGTGTTTGACTGAGATTTTGTCAGTGAATGTACATCTTTTTCAACAGTCCAACAAAAAAAAGTTCTCAATTTTTACATTTAATTAATACGTCCAGATCATCTTATAATTACCCAAAAACTCAATATATATTGAGTTTTCCCAATGATTGCTATTAATTCATCGTCAAAAAAGGCGATACTCCTCATTACTTCAATGAATTTCTCGACAATAACTCAGTCGATTTATTTGAAACTTAGCATAATCAATCGCTTTATCCCAAATCTTGATGATATAATATTTTCCGAATTTACAGCGATTTAGTTTTATTCGTTTTGCAACCATTAACGTCTGCAGAAGCTGTTTTCCCATAAGCGACCGTGTTAACTTCATATGTTTATAACTACTCAATTAATTATTTAAAAATTCTAAAATAATTCATGTATTATTATTCTATCAAGAACTATCATTGCTCAAATTTTCAAGAATTTCGGCGATTTTTTAATATCCATGCAGTAATACTTTAAAATCCCATTGAAAAAAAGGACAACATGGGAGAATCAGCGCACGTCCAAAAAACAGGATGTGCAAGCATCTATTTGTCGAAGAGTATACATAAATAGTACACATATTATATATAAATATTACATAAATGACAGAACGCAAATTGCGACACAACGTTGTGCGTTTCGCGATGTAAAATATATTTTTAAATAACTTTGATTGCAAGCATGTATAATGATTAGTTAGCGCTTAGGTAATACAGATTTTTCTGATTCTCGTCATGGGAACCGGCACACGGCTACGTGTTCCAAGTTCGAGAACGACGAAGAGATAGCGAGCGTGGGGCAGGGGGGGAGGGGAGGGGTGGGTCGAGAGTGTCAGTGGGGAATAATAGAGAGGAGGGAGAATAAGAAAAAGTATACACACACACACACAAACATATATATATATATATATATACGACTAGACTCTTTAGATTCGTGGAGGTCTCTCCGGTCTCTCGCGGCGTGTTCAGGGGGACCGCGAGCTCTGTGACCTCGGCTTCCGCGCTGGCAGGTCGGTGACGTCATGCCCTTCTAAACAGGAGGGGCCCGCAAGACCAACTAAACATGGCCGTGGATTTAGGCGGCCAATGGGCGAGCTAGAACGGGCCCCCCTTTCTACGAGAGAGGCCCCGGGGATACACACGCGCGCGCAAGATCGCTTCTCTCTGTGTTCCATGGCCTCGAAGCGACGATCGCGCGTGGGCCCCAACCCCCCTCCCCTCGCCTCCCCATAACCGCCACGCCGCTCGACGCGCGGCACCGTCCGATTAGAATATTTGGATGGCCGCTCCCCGTCCACATAAAACGCTGAATCAATAATAATTCATTCTACTTCGATATCGATCGTTGCGCCCTCGCGCACAATCCCAAGCTTTTCGCACTACAAACATATCGCGCATTTATTCGTACCGTAAACCGGGATAACTTTGGGACACTTTTTCAGGCTTATGACTCCTGCCAATATATGTTGAGCTGGGTAACTGAGACTATGGTGTTATGTGAAGTTAACCTTCTTCTTTGAAAACATGGGCATAATTTTACTCTACAACCAATGATTTTACTCTGCAACCAATGACACCCTCATAAATATCCTTCATCTTTGTCCCAATCTTACCCCATGAATTGGGGTAACTTTGGGACAGTACTTTTGCTTAGAAACACTAGAGAAAAATCAATCTGTCCGAATGTTACATAGAAGTATTTTAAAAGAGACTTAAGACAGAGTTAAAAAAAAAAAATTACAAAAGGTTTTATTGCAAATTTGTATTAAAATTTGACAAATTACAGTAATGATTTTTAAATATTAGGATTCAAAATAACATAATTGGTTAGTAAGGATAGACAAATGTTGATAGGAAGGTAAGAAACTTTTTAACACAAGTGAATTTAAAACTTGTTCGCAAACAGGATTAGTACTTGAACTTTGAAAATTTCCCGTCGGCCAATTCGAGTAGGCTGGTTGATTTTCTGGACGATTTCATCCTTCGAATAGAAAAATTTCGTCAAAACTTAGCTGGCCATTTCGAGTTTAGGGCAGACTTCTTCATCGCAGAGATAAGTACTTCTTTGTCATTTTTTATCTCAATGATCCGTTCCGTGTAAAACTCACTTTCGGATCTCACCAGAACATAGTCGTCCAGCATAAGGTTCTGGTAGATACTTGAAGATTGTGGCGGTGGCGTTAATGGAGTAAACTGTACTTCCAAATCAATTTGGGACTGTCCCAATGTTACACCCACTCAGTGCCGAAAATTTACAACTTTCAAGTTATAAAATTAAATAACAAATTTAAAGGTATAAATAACACTCCAAAGAAATGTCGAGTAATGTACTTCGAAAAACACGTACCTGCCGGTAGTGAAATACTTCCAATTTTTCAAAGGCGAATGAAAGTTTTAACATGAACGAAAAACGCTACAACGAACGGTGAAAAAACAAGATGGACAGCCGTCGGACGTTAGTACAACTACAGCTTTAAATATTTTCCGCGAGGTTGTACCAATACAAGCGTATGCAGAAGCAGCAATTGCGCTCCAATTCATGAGGCACGGTGTTGGTGGAAAATTCAAAAGTCGAATATTACGCGATGTCCCAAAGTTGTACCCTCAGTCCCAAAGTTATCCCGGTTTACGGTAGCTAAAATTTTCTTTTATAATTTCGGAAATTTGACAAATTTTGTATTATTATTGTCGATTTTTTGAGAATTTGTTTATTATCTGGACGATGAAAAAAATCGTGGTCTATAAGTTTCGCAGGGATTAGGGATATTGATTTTTATTAAAATTTGCAAAAGAAAAAACAAATGATCGAAAACGAATTTCCGCGTGTACGCGACCATTTTGCTACCTAAGCCCCCTCGAGGTTAAAAATGGAGAAACTAAATTTCGATCGACCAATGGTGGAGGGGACTCGTGCCCCTCGCACGATTCGGAGCGGCTTCTTTACGCCCCCGAACGTGGCACCGATTAGAATATTTGGGTGTTGCTCCTCGGACTGGGCACATCCTCTTCGAAAACGAAATGGCAGGGGAACGATGTGTGCTGTATGCTCGATCAACCAGCCTCCGATGTTAAATGGAAAATGGCCGGTGCCTCGAATTATAAGCGATATGAAACGGCTTTAACACTAGATTTACCAGACCAGTCATTTTGATTGGTCGTGCAATTTCAATTCAAAATTCCTACTGCATGTAAATTTGCTTTCCGAAATGATGTTATGACTTTTGTAGCTATAAGTAGAGAATACATTTTATGAACTTAATGTTACTTTATATATATTCGTAACAAATATATTTTTTGTTATTGACACTTATACCAGTACCTGGTCTGGTAAATCCAGTGTTGAGGCCTTAGGAGACTCTAGGATTTTCCAAAAATCGATTTCTTTTTTTGTTAAAAATGTACCTTAGTACCTATAAAATTATATTCCAAAAGATTATGGGTGGGAAATTCCGTAGTTCCTTTTTTTTTATAAACAATGTTCTGACGATTTTCTCATGGCATTTTATACTTTTTGTTTAAAAAATGCGCCATTTCGACAAAAAACAATGTATCAAAAAAATCCTACGTACTTCTATAGCTATTCTTATATATAATCGAAAAAACTTTAGTGTCTCATCATAACTCAAAAATTATAGGAGCTGTTGGTCCGGCCATTGACCTTCCAGAAATAAAGGCATTATCGGAAAAATGCTGCACAGTCGCCATTTTGACATGTATCGCTGTGAAAAGATAATCTTGTATAGTCAATTACATGTATAATAAAACCCCCATTTTGTAATTCCGATTTATTTTATGGTTTCGCTGAAAAAAATCACAAAATATGCCCTTTCTTTTACGTCTAGAGTGGCCCAAGGCCTTAAAAATCATTTGTTTGATAATCAATCAATCGACATTTATAAAAATGCAGTATTTTTATTTTATTTTAATTTATTTTACTTCATTCTCGTGTACATATTTATCAGTGAGATATATTGCTCGGCAATATTCGCCATCTTTGGTCGAGCCAGACTATACGAAATTACGTTCCTAGAGTAAACATTCGTTACACACACACACACACACACGTGCAATTCGCTTAATATATTAGTGGAATACACGTTTTCTCTTAATCCATCAGTCGTCTTTGGGATAAAGGTGAATGCAGCCAAGTCTCGCGTCTTGTGGTGTAATAATCAACGATGCATTGCAGAATGCAAGCTTACGTAATTTTTTCACATATTTTTTTATTTGAAAATCTTTATTCGGTCCTTATAACATTTTTTTATATTTAATATATATATAAATTTAAATAAATAATAAAATTTAATACATATTATATTTATATACATTTTTTCTTTGCAATATATAATGTATTGGGATGTTGAACAAGTTCTCGCTGTTTTTTTGTGAAAATTAATGCTTTATTTTTTTTAATTAGTAAAAAAAAACATGTTACTGAAAGTATTATATTTCCCATCGCTAGCCACTACTTTTTCCCATCTTTCAGGCAGCATTTTAATTCCACGTAGGAAAAACGACACTTCTTTTGAGGCTATCGAAGAGTCGATCCATTTTTTGGTATCTTCATAAGAATGAAAGTGCTGTTCAGCCAGGCCATGTGCCATCGATCGGAACAAATGATAATTGGACGGGGCTATGTCTGGTGAATACAGCGAGTGGGGTAGAATTTCCCATTTAAGCATTTCCAAGTAAGTTTTCACCGGTTTTGCAATATGTGGCAGAGCGTTGTCATGCTGCAAAATCACATTGTCGTCTCTCTGCTCGTATAGCGGCCGTTTTTCCTTCAATGCTCGGTTCAAGCGCATCAATTGTAATCGATGGCAATCTCCCGCGATGGTTTCATTCAGTTTGAGTAGCTCATAATAAACTACACCCAGCTGATCCCACCAAATGGAGAGCAGAAGCCTGGAACCATGGATATTCGGCTTTCCCCACGATGTTGATGCATGGTCGGGTTTACTCCACGATTTTCTACGCTTCGGGTTATCGTAGTCTATCCATTTTTCATCACCAGTCACGATACGATGCAAAAAATCTTTTCTTTTCTGACGTTGAAGCAGCTGTTCACACGTGAAAAGACACCGTTCAACGTCTCTCGGCTTCAACTCGTACGGCACCCAATGTCCTCGCTTTTGCATAATTCCTAATGCTTCCAAACGTTTCAAAACTGTCGTGTGATCAACTCCTAATGTTTCTGCAAGTTCAGCTAACGTGTGACATGAGTCTTCACGAAGTAATGCCTTCAATTCTTCGTCGTCAAACTTTTTAGATACGCCAGAGCGTTCTTTATCTTCAACATCAAAATCATTATTTTTGTTGTAAATCAATTTGTGCATGTTGTTTCCGAGAGAGCATGGTCGCCGTAAGTCTCAACAATAATTCTGTGTGCTTCAGATGCAGATTTTTTTAAAATAACGTAGTGCCGTAAAATTCCCTGCAAATACTTTTTTTTGGCACGAAATTTGACATGTTTAACACTATGAAAAAAAAGTTGTTTACATTTCTACGAAATAACATAGACTGAATTTCAAGCTTGCTTATAGTACTTGTTCATAGATGCGTTACCATCTTAAACTACACGCACGCAGTTCTGGTAACGCCATCTATTTGAAAACAGCGAGAACTCATTCAACGTCTCAATAATTGAAAGTATAATCACGTAAAATCCATACCAAGAATCCCCCTGTGTCCAAAATCAACGATTTATTTCGAAAAAAGGTAAGGATCTTTCGTCAAAGCAGCAGCTATTAACGTAGTCAAAATTTTCTTCCCTAAAGTTTATATTTATATATAGCCCATTCCAAGCCACCTCATTGACTCAAACGCCATTTTGTTTTCCATCAAGCCTTCAGCTTCCCAAAACAACCCTCGTGACTTCAAAACACTTCCGGTGCATTAAATCAAATAATTGGAGAGTCCCAAAAACCAGCAGAAACAACCGCGTCTATGCATTCTTCAAAGAAAAAAAAAGTATTCCGATTGGAAGATAAATTTGCAAAGAAAAAATAAGATAAGTAAGTTTGTCGTATTTTCGACAAGTGATATCAAGAAGAAAAAAAAAGATGTCTAGAAATCGTGTAGTCGTTGTGGAATTTCACATACGGAATATTAACATTAATTGAAGCAGCTGTACTCAACATCCAGGACGATAAAACTGGCTCGTTAAATTTGGAATCTCTCCTCGTCGGTAGTTATGCGCGATATGCCAATAATAATAATGATGATGATAATCAGTAGCGGTGGCACAAATGTTTACAGGATATAAAAGCACGTAGCGAATAGCCGCAGGGTCGTAAAATATGCGTCTAAAATATATTATTCAACAACGCAATATTATAATGCGTACAGGTATAAGAAGCAGGCGAAAAGTTTCGTCTCGATCTTCTTCTTCTTTGGTACTCATCTCGGCGTCCCAGGAGAGTCCGCGCGCGATCTACGAAACTATCCACGTTTTCCTCCGGCGACCCAAGATATCGCGAGGCCGACGATCCCCCCGGTCTCGTTTGGACTCTTTGCTGTACAGAGAGCCAGAGAGAGAGAGAGAGAAAGAGAGTGGGAGAGGGGGGAGAGGGAGAGAGAGAGAGAGAGAGAGAGAGAGAGAGAGAGAGACCGCTCTCGCGGTCGAGTCTCGACGATCGCTCTTGGTGCGTGCACTCCTGGTTTTTGTTGGCGCGTTAACCAGTCGTCGAGTAACCTAACCTACACCTCTTGCATGCCTCCCGGGTTTGTGTGCGTGCGTAGACTCGGTGCTTTTCTCGGTCTACCAACCTCCGCGCGAAGCCCTCTATCGTCCATCTTCCCATCGGGCGATTTTTCTCAGTCCCACGGAACTCGTGTAGAAATTTGAGTCGGGAAAAAGTACTGCCACTTATCTGCCTTCCCTATATAATATCAGGCCATGGTCAGGCCGTCCAACGTGGATCAGGTTCGTCATGTAACAGGTCTTAGGCCAGGCCTTGAACCGCCGTTCCCTTTTTTGGGAAATGATCAGGAACTGACGAGGAAAGGGATCGGAAAATCGCAGTGAAATGACGCGAAAGGTGATAGTGTACTAACAGGGTTATGAGAAATAAACCGGCGGACGGATAGAGCAATGATCAGGTAGTGCAAAAGGGCTTTTGGCGACATACCCGAGTAAAATAAATAGTATCAGGTCGTACTGATATTTATTATTTCATACGTACCACAAAACCATAAACGATTGGGCATGCTGTGAGCATAGCACTTCTGTCCGTGATATAACAACGGGTCGAAGTTTTATGGTTTTCGGACACGGTACCTTGATTACGAGAAGCTCTTCGGTCGAAGCCACCTGACGGATTGTTGGCGCAACACATACGGGTAATGTCTTCCTGGCTAAAACATTGATATCTCCTGACAAGGTGACGTCGATTTTAAAAATCACGAACCACATCCTTTACTTTTTTGTTTTATCAAATAATTTGGTTGTTCGTTATGTTCAAATTCATACTTGTTGTAATACCATTATTTATTATGAGCATTTTTATTCTCGTAGATAATCATCGATGAAAAAATTGCTTTTAATGGTGAATACAATTACAACAGATGTATTGGTTTCATTGTAATCAATTATAAATATATTTGATGGAGTAAAAAGCAGCTTTAGACAGTTCTTAATCCGGCTAAACATTACGTGAAAGTGTACTTGCTCGCAATTTATTACAGCCATAACATTGCAATTTCCAAACATTGAGTGTAAGCCATAAAAAACGATTTTGTGATTTTTCTGGTCTGTTCCATGAAAGAGCTCGGTCCGGTGAATCGGCCAAGGCAAGCCTGGCCAAGGCCCGACGCAAAGTAGAGAATGCCCGGTCACATATCTACACGGGAAGGGCTTGAGAAAAATCGTCCCAAACGGCACGAATGATTCGGAATGGTCCTAAATGGTCCCTACTAAATCGCCTCTAATGGTCCCAGATGGTCCAGAATGGTCTCCAATCCCTGACTTTCCGGGATCAAACATGGGCCCGAAGAGAATTGACAGAAACGTCAGTATCAAGGTATCAAGGGTCTCAACAATGGCTACTTTTGACGAAAGCGAAATGAAATTCGATACAGTACACGAGGTATATCAAATTGTGAGGTTCGATGGAAGGAAAAGACGAGAGGGGCGCAACCGAGAGTGTATAGAATCGAAAAGGAAAAAAAAAATCGATGGCAATAAGGAATATCGAGTTGATAATAATAATCTAAGAGGGAGTATCAAAGGGAGAGAGAGAAAGAGAATACGAGGAGAAACTCAATATGGCAGACGGTATATCGAGTGTTGGATGATCAGCAGGAAGAAGGGCGGTGGAGAGGGAAAGGGACGAAAAAAAATGGCGTTTGATTCAACCATTCTAGCAGGGCATCCGGTGCGTGTGCGTTTCTGGAGGCTGCCCGGCGCGCCTTTGCACACACGGCAAACCCTCACGCACGTTCCTTCTGCTGCACACTCGAAAATTGGTATCGACTTGCCGAGAGTGAAAAGGGCCGCGATCCAGGCAACTTCGAGTGTTGGATTTTGTCGAGTTGCACCCTTTTGCAACTAAGCAACCGATCTATGGATGTACGTAGAGCACCCTTGTGTTATAACCAACACGAATTCACCACCAGGTCCGAAGACTCCGGTGCGTCCGTACGTACACCAACGGTGCCGATTCGTTCCCTCTTCGGGTGCACACCCGTCTGCTGACTCTCCTCTTATTTTATACAGGCTCTTTTGCCCACCTCGCCCCACCATCTCCTCGCACCGACGAGCCCTAAATCCTCTCTTTCTCTCTCTCTCTCTCTCTCTCTCTCTCTCTCTCTGTTCCTCGGCTCCAACGAAACATCCGCGGGGCTCTATCCTCTCCCTTGGCTTCCAGAGTGTTGATGCAGCGGCACTTGGTGGCCGCGGCGCGGTGGTCATGGTTTGAGAGCTCACCGAACCGACCGACCAACCCGGTCATCCCCGACCGACCAAACTGGTTTTTCGCGGTCGTTTCTGATGCTCCGCGTACCACAATTTGATAGATTTCTGCTTTATACCGATCTCCGTTCTACCCTCGGGGAAAAATCCAGCCCGTGTGGAACGGAGAGGGAGAACGAGACTACGTGTGCACGCGAGAGATACATCAACGCGGACTTCACACAGCAACCAACTTGTCGTTTTGTTCTCAGCGTCGATCGGGATACTCGTGCGCGTGCGCGTTTGCGCGTTCTCGATCGACGAACTCGCGAGCACCAGAAGACTCGGTACCTCAGCAGGTGGATGATTGTCGGACACACGCACTTGTGGGCTGCGTCTTCTTCGGGAATGTCGATGTTTAAGCAAATGGAAAAATGGCTATTCGACACCAGTTTTCGAATATCTGCGATTACTGGAAATTGGGATTGTTGAATCGTGATCGACTTGGAAGACCTGGGGGCCTAAAACGGTTCTCGGGTGAATACTTTCACGTTTCGCACTTTCAACTCGCGTAAACTTTTGCACTCTATTACGGATCAGTCGGATGAAAATGTGAGATCACTTGGAACTTCAGGCTCGTGATCTCACATTTTCACAATGCCGTAGAAGAGCATAGCATATAGCGCGTCTCGGGCAGAAATTGTCGTAGGGATCCATTTGGATTCTCATATCTGGCTCTACTTTCTGATAGGGATTTAATGGGTCATCGCATTGGATCCCTACACTGACAGAAAAATTCTTTTGATATTAACTAGATGCGTCGATTTGATGTTTTTATTTGAATTAACTAGATTTTTCGTGAAATAAATTTTTTCCTATCACATTGCATTATTAAAATCATTTATTTTAAATATATTTATTGATTGATTTAAACCTTGATTTATTTAAATCAAGGAAAAATGGTAAATGATTTAGTCTCTCAAAAATCTCATGGCTTTGTTTTTATTAAAAGACTGTTGTAACATTCTGTAGTTAATGAAAATGGTTAGTCTTTCTATATATAAATAGTCACGCCTGTTGATAAAAGGCACGACGATACCTTTTTTCCAAATAATAGCCTCATTAGTTAAAAACAACGAAAAATAATTTTACATTTTTACACCGCACTTTTATGTCATGAACCGATATTCCTTTGTCGTATTCGTGGGATATATTGTGTTCTATCTTTATGTAATTTGAATATATTTAATATTTAAAAAGAATAGCTTGAACAAATTTAAAAAATATATTCGAAACAAATGGGGTGATAGTAGGCCGTGAGACACAGAAAAAACCTATTTGATTTAAATAAATCCTATTTAAATTAAATATTTTTTTTTGCAGTGTATATACTGGGACAAATGTATGGTAATTTCAACCATATTTTATATTTCCCTGAGGGGACAACAATATTTTATAGTCATGATTGCTGCCCAAAATATTTTACTGTTTATTGATGTTTTAACATTGCGTAAAATATGCACACATGTTAACCGCAACCAACAATCTTACAAGCATACGTTCATTGTCCAATGCTATACAATATAGGTTTTCATAAAATGGATATTTCCTTACACAATCAAAAAATAACTCCCACAAGATCCTCATAGTGAACAGGACTAAAAAATATATACATTGGTAAAAATGTTGCTCGAGATTTGCGACGATGTTTATAGTGGTTTATACCATATTGAATGATACGTCTACTAAGTGTACAGAATATTTTATAAATTCAAAATAAATCAAAAATACTCAATTAAGAGTTCCACCTCAATGATTTTTTTATCATAATTCGCCATAATTGCCTTGCCTCCTGAATTCATCATAATTCACCATAACTGCCTGACCTCCTAAAATGATTTCTTTCGAAGAAAATATTTCGTCTACATATGGAATCGACCCTCCAATCTACCGACCTATCGTCTGCCTATATTACGCACGCTGCCACTATGCTATCGGGTAATGATCGATCATGATCGATCTTTCATCTTGCATGGAAAGTTTGTCGGCAGAGCGATCATAATACAGTTCTGCTACTCATCGCAATCCTGATCTTTCATCTTGCATGGAAAGTTTATTGACAGAACGTTCATGATATAGCCCTGTCATCCAACGCAATACCGATTTTTCATCTTGCATGAAAAGTTTGTTGACAGAAGGATCATAATACAGTCCTGTCATTCATCGCAATCTGAAACGTTCATCTTGCATGGAATTTTGTTGGCAGAGCGATCATGATATAGCCCTGTCACCCATCGCAATACCGATTTTTCATTTTGCATGGAAAGTTTGTCGGTAGAGCGATTGTAAGACAATCTTGTCGCCCATGGCAATATCGGTCTTTCATCTTGCATGGAAAGTTTGTTGGAAGAGCGATCATAATACAGTTCTGTCATCCATCATTGTCACCTGACTAAACTACAATTAGATATCGCTGTAGCCTCTTTTAGTTTTGCTGCACTTTCCTTGCGAACTCTGATTACAAACTAACGTGAACTTTTCTCTTCTCGTGGAACATCCATACTTTCGGCAAACCCAAAAGTACCGTCATCCGCCAAAAGAATCTTCGGATTAATTTCTTCATTTTTGGAGCAGCATTTCCATTCCGTATGATCATTCCAATTGAATTAATCCGAGCTTCAGGAAGCCACGCGATTACCAAAACAGAATTTTTCAAATTTGCTGTCCCTTCAGTCCTATAACTGGCCTTTACGAGGTGTCATGTGTATTACCAAATGGATAAAGGTTCAATTTGAACATCAACAATCTCCGAGGCTATGTTGTGAAACCGATTGATTTTTGGACAGTTAATGCATCCTAAATTAATCTCTCGGTGATATAAATGTCAAACGTTTACCAAGCATTCCGGTTTTGGTGTCGAAACTCCTTACTACGTAATTTAGTATCCAGTAATAGCCACATTGAAGTTGCACGCTCGGATCTGACGAGCTGCAGGTTGATATATATCGTTTAAATTATTTGAGTTTCCGATTGAAACGTAACGTTCGTTCAATTCAGACGTCGATCTGTGCGAGACCGGTGCGATCTGGAAGCCTCGGCTACCGATGTCCGTACGTTCGAGTGCGTGCGCGCTCCGTCGTTTCATCTCCAACGTACTTACACACGTAAGAACCACGAATATATACGTACAAGAGCTCGCGATGTCCTACAGGTGGAAGCGCGCGCGATCGGGGGCTCGCGACGGATAGATACGGAGAAACTTTATGCACTTGTAGCCTCGGTTGGCCGCACAGGGTCTCTCAACTCTGTCATACAAAGTCGGCCGGAAATGTCTCCAAAAAGACCTGGCGGGCAGTAGTTTATGAGCTTTGAATCAGCTGAAGTGAAAATCTGGCTGAAACAGCCCGAAAATTGATCAATTTGTTGCTTTTTTTTTTTTTTTTTGACGCGACATACCGAAGTGTTCGAAATGGATTTACCTGCCATGTACTCTTCCAAATGATCTTTCATCTTGCATGGATAGTCTCGGCACGCTTTTTAGGAAATTTCACACTCATTCGCTACATAATTGTAGTGTAATTAAGGTGTCTCCATAAGCTTGACATTTAAAAAATATAATTGTTTGGGTCTGTTTGGGTTTGTAACCTAGATTCTTAGCTTTGATTTGCAATAAAGATTTTGTAAAAATTCCAAAAAATCAACCAAGTTATGACGGATCGGACTGGCCCGCTGCGATCTACTTTTATTGGGCATTTTTGTCGACATGATGTTTTTTGAAACGGTGCAAGACGTGTCTTTAAATCTATTCATCTGATACACTTTAAATTCGGACAGAGCATAGCTTGTAAAATTTTCTATCGCTGGATCAAAGGATTTTTGTGATATGTTTATACGTTTGTTGATAACAAATGATTAAAATTGTTTTTTTGCGTCGAAAATCGAATCTTTCTTCCTACGGTTTGGCATTTTCGTTATTTTCAAAATTTCAAGAAGTATCCGGTCATAGAAAAGTCGTATTATTATACTAAAAGTAAATTTTTAAATTATTTTTCAGTTGAGATCAGCTTAGTTGTCAGAACCACTTACACGACCTGGCCATGCAGCAACGACGGCGCTTCGTTCATATATTATTATGTATTAAGGCGTTACCGACTTTAGCGTTCGGAAAAATAGGTACAAAAATAAATGAAAAATAATTCTTATTTTTCATAAAAACATCATAGTTTTATGAGCAAATTAAAAAAAACCAATAATTTTTTTTTATTAGCGCAGATATAAGTCGCCTAGTAGGACCCTCTTTTAAAAATCCTTTTCGGTGTTGGAAATTTTTTCTCTGTTAGGCATCGTCTGAAAAATGAAAGAATAAAAATCTCGTAACGAATGGTAATAGCTAAAGCGTATCATAGAGATATTTTATTTATTCTGTAGAAATGACAGCTGTTTGAAAAATACACTGATTTTTACAAAAAAAAATGAATTTTAAAAATTAATAAAAAATGAACGCGGCATTCAATCCAAAAGAAATCTTATGTGACATGCTAGATAACATTATTAAACTATATGTGGTATGTTGTCCACCAAGATATGTTGTCCACCAGTTTGAAAAGAGGGTCCTACTAGACGACTTATATGCCCACCATTTTTTAATTCTTTTATTCGTTTTTTTTTTTAACTGTTCATAAAACTATAACGCGTTCGTGAAAAACCCAAACTATTTTATGTATTTAATAATCGGGTCTAAATTTGTACAAAATGTTATACTTTTTTTTCCAAGGGTGGTGTAACCCCTCAATTGTATTTAAAATTCCGACCCCATCTTCCCAATGCTCTCATCAGTAAAAAAAAATATTGAAAATCGACTCGCATTTTGGGCCCCAAGCTTACGCAGACCCGTTGATTGTAACGTTGCATCTAGAGCATACGTTTCAGAATATGAATCTTTCACTACCCTTAACCAGGATTGTATCTTCCACACATCCTTGAAGATCCATAAAAATCATTTCTTCAGCCATTGACCATGCCGATTGATCTTTCTTTCCATACGAAAAAAGCCCCGCGGGAGAAAAAATCTCTGTCGCCGTTTGTATCACTTCCGTGGTCTTTTTTTGCTGTACCCTTTCTTCTCGTTCTTGACAAACCAAAGGATGAAGCCCCGAGAGGACAACGAAACAGGCTGGGGAGTAGGGAGATGGATTTTACATGTAACGTGTTTCTCTCTCTCTCTCTCTCTCTCTCTCTCTCTCTCTCTCTCTCTCTCTCTCTCTGACTGCGTTCCTTCCAACTCTGAAGTCTACATATACCCTCGCATAAATTGAAAGCTAGAGGGTTAGATGCGCGATTGGAGGGAATTCTACACTTGTGTCCCATTCCACTATAAGAATTCCCGTTGCCCTCACGTGACATCGAAAGAAACTGCGAAAATGAGACGGAGATAGGTGCACGTTGAAGTTCATCAGTCATTTCCGCGGACAAGGAGTCATCGCGCGATATTTGTACGAGTCGTATATAGGAGTGTGATACATATACACATTAAACATATGTACTCTATTTCTGATGCACATTGAGCATAAAATGACGTCATGAGTTTGTACTCGTCAAGGGAAAATAGCGAAGATTATAAACGTACACTACCGCTCAAAAGCTTGGATACACCAGTCGATATTTATTGCCGCACTAAAAGTTAGATAGCTCCGTCAAAAAAGAAAGATAACCAAATTTAAGGAACGGCGTTTTGAAGGGAACAAATTCAGCTTTGTTAGTCTTCCTGGAAATATTTTTAATGATTTTTTTTCGACCCGGTACACATTTTTGTACGTGACCGTTTTTCGGCTATTTTTCGACCATCGGGAATTGGGCGCACAACTTATAGAATTTTTTTTTGTCATCTTTATACACGATAAACTTAAAAGAGGTAGCAGAAGCTCCATATTCATTTTTTAGAAAGTTTCGTACTATTTTTTTTCGCAACGTTATTTCATTTTTGGCTAAAAAGGACAAATTTTGATAAATGCAACGTAACTCAAGAACTATAGGATTTAAGGAGAAAAGTCAAAGATGTAAAAAGTTACGTAAGTTTATATTAGATCGGCGGGATTTTTTTCAGAATTTTCCTTTGAGATTTTTTTTTACTATTTTCGTTATTCGACTATTCTCGGAGTATCAATTGTTTGGACGATTCTCCGAGTTACAGCTAAAAAAAAATCGAAAAAAAATATCTAAAAAAAATTCTGCGACATTCAGTGCGGCAAGAAATATCAAATATCAATTCTGCGACATTCAGTGCGACAAGAAATATCAACTGGTGTATCCAAACTTTTGAGCGGTAGTGTATACGTGACGCATGAATGTATGGGATGAGCGCTATAGATGTGCTGTATCCTCATCTCTTTCTTTCCATCGTTGACTCGATGCTAAAGAAACAAACGTATATTCATATACGTACTATATATTTGCATAAATCACCCCGCGTTTCACGAACACCATTACACTTTTTTACTTTCTTCTGTCTCTTTCTTCGGCTTGGCTAGCACGTATATACGTATAGAAGTGGGGTAGGTCGTGATTGCTTCAACGATACAAAGGGTGGTCATGAAGCCCCCTTGGGCACCCTTCTCTATTATGCCCGGCAGTTCCCATGGTTTTTCTACCGCGTACGGTCCACTGACACACGCAGATACGGCGAACGCGGGGGTGGAGGGGGCGGGGGGTTGAAAGATGCATGGTTGCATCTATGCACTTCATACTCATACGAGTATATATCTATGTTACAAATATACCACTACGTGTGTCTACATACCCGGCTTGGTACATGTCTCCGAGTATACAAATATATATGTATAAAAGTTCTTATACACCGCCCTGCGACTACTTCATACATAAATAGGTATATAAACGTTTATATATATATATATATATATATATATATATATATATATATACGTCGTGTACATAACTATCCAGATGGAAAAGTGACTGACACGGAGCGGTCGGCGTTTGATACGCGTATAATGTAAGCAGGCATCAAGTAGGGGAAGAATGAAAATATAATGGAGGGATGAAAAGGATGCTCCCGTCGAGCTGACATACGTTCGCTGTGCCTCGCATATGAAACAAGCGCAAGTATTGAGAATCACGAAATTTCTAAATGTACTGGTGTAGGTGGGGGTCGACCAATGGATTTGCTTGAAATCTTCGGACATCGGAGTGATTTCTTAATCATTTGTAGGATATAACGACTAGTGAATAGACGAATAACGACCCTATGGGATTCTGATGGACTGTAAAATGAAAAATATCATCAAAACAAACTTTTTAATCGCTATAGCTAACAACAGATATTATTTTCATAGTAGAAGAAAATATTCGAAGTAATTGCAACAAATAATATTGGAGGAATTAACAAGTGGAGTAGTGGAATGACTAAATCGCCAGCGAATGGACGAAATTACTAAATGATCACTCGACCACCAGTAAATGGACGTTTAGTGTAGATGAACGCTGTCAAGCATAAAG
>OZ010719.1:7171046-7194508 GCA_963932345.1 Ophion ventricosus | reverse complement strand
TAAGACATTTTTCTCGGCTCGCAATCGTTAAAAAAGTGTCGAAGATTAAAGTTTGTTGAAAACAAGCCTTATCTTTTGGCTATTCGCCGCCGTGAGGGGCGAAGCAGCGCGTTTTTCTCTCGTACTCTCCAACCGTACACATATAAGCGCACTCATACATGCCCGAGAATACAAACTTGTCCATATCAAAATATAATTACGTTTACGAAAAAAAAAAAAAAAAAAAATTGCGCCTCACGGACGTTCAAAATTCATTTTTTCCTTTTTTTCATAAGTGCACAACGGAACGATAATGCGGTCAGCTTAAAATGAATGGCTCGTTTGGTAGAACTAGAACTTCGGGAAGAGAAAGAGCAGAGTTCAACAGTTTTGCAGTTTCACGCGATTTTTTTTATTGAACTTTCGGCAAAATCTTATTTCTTTTTCCGAAAGACTATTAAGCGCAGACTTTTAGTTGGGAAAAAAAGTTTTACGTGAGTCTCGGATAATTAACCTCGTGAAAAGCGCACCTTGAGAGATAGCGTGGAGCCCGACAGCAGGTCTCGCAAATTGAAACGTATTCTCGAGAGCGACCTTTTGTTTTCGTAACGTGACGATAAATCTTGCGACACCTAATAACAGCGCGTACATGAGAGCTGTATTTAGCGCAGTTTTTTTCGTTTTATTTTAATAAGAAGAAGACCGAGAGGTTTGGGGGTGGAAGTTGGGGTGGGTGAGGGAGAGATTTATAGGTTGAAAAGGTGGAAAGAAGTCAGGAAGTAAAAGAATTGGGAGACGGAACGTTGCAGGAGTCGAGTAATCTGGCTATTATGTCGCGACTGTTGTATCGACGGGCAAAGTTTTTCAACGACCCCTGAATGTTTAACCCTAGCTGGGGCAGAAACTGTCGCGTTTTGCGAGATTACGACTGCGCTGGTGCGACGTCCCGCGAGCTTGCCACAAACCACGGCATTTGGTTAAACCAACTCGAACTTGCAGCATGAGAGTGGGAGTAATCACGGACTCGTTTGTGTAAACGCAAAAGCGAAGGAAAAAAAAAAAGAGATATAGTGTCTTACAAATCCTCTTCGAAGATCTGGGCAATTTATCGATAAATCGAGGAAAGAGATCAATATCGACTAGATCGCGAATGATAAATCAACATTTCAACAAGATTTTGTATCTACTGATAAAGTGTAATACCATTGAGGCGTTACACCACCTTGGTGACGGGAAAACAGGTATAACATTTTTTTTTATGCAACACTTAACTATACTAAATAATATTTTTTTGCACGAATACATTATAGTTTTATGTACAAATTTAGAAATAAACGAATACACTATTTCTTTCAATGGCAGAGATATGAGGCGTCTGGTAGGGCCCTCTTTTGAAAATCCATGACGATGGTGGAATTTTTTTCTCTGCCAGACATCGTCTGAAAAATAGAAATAAAAGATTTTCTTGTAAAGAAAGGTAATATCTAAAGTGGAGCATAAGGAAACCATGTTTTTATTTTTTTTGTGAAAATGCCAGCTGTTTGGAAAAAAAAAATTATGATTTTTACCAAAATTTTGAGTTTAAAAAATCAATAGAAAATGAACGCGGCAACCAATCGAAACAATCGTATGCTACATCCTAGATAATATTATAAAGAATATGTTGTATGAATTTCATCAGAATCAGTTGAGTAGATCTCGAGATATTTTGTCTACCCGTTTGAAAAAAAAATCCTACTAGACAATTTATATATCAGCCAGTTAAAAAGTTTTTTTTTCCATTTTTTTAAATCTTGTCATAAAACTATAATGTATTTGTGAAAAATGAAAATTATTTTATATATTTAATAGTCGCGACGAAATAAAATCATTTTTATACATCTTTTTCAGAGCGCCAAGAGCGCTAAACGAATTTCTTCGTTAGTTTTTATTGTTGAGATCATTCTTTATTTTCTTTATCTAACCTACTTTTGCTAATTCCAGCAGTCGTGTAAATAATATTGTTTTTGAGACGTTTTGACACGTTATAACATTTTTTAGTTTTTCTTGCATCGATAATACATTTTTTTTTACCAAAAGTACTTTTGCCAATCGGAGCGATCGTCTAAATAATATTGTTCGCGTTTGAACGATAATTGTGAAATCGCGGGACGAGTATCGGCGTTTCGTGCTCTAAAAAGTTGACACACGTGCATATATATCGAGCTTCGTGGGCGCGCTATCGCGTTGACGATAAACTGCGCCGGACTTTGCGTTATCACATTTTCATTTTTTTTCAATATTTTTTTTAGAAAATGTCTTATCTTCGCAAATAATTGATGGTAGATTAGCGACGAGAAGATAGACGTTAGATGATCCGGCGAAAATGAAAATTCGTCACATTTCGCGCGCGCACGCTTTGTCCTTGATGCACGCTGACAAATATCAGCGCAATCGCGGATTTTTCTCGAACTCTCGAAGATCCACTTGACAGATATTGACAATATCGAACGATTCGTCGTCTCGTTCGTGAGCATTTTTCGCTTGTTGGCTTTTTCTTTGCCATTCTTATCAACGGCTTTCCGCGCATAGAAAGGGTTTTTTTTCGTTTTTGTTCCTGTCTCGAAATGAAAGGAGTTTGAAAAATGCGCAGTAAAAATGGAAGATACAGTGGTACGCGACAGCTTTCGTATCGGATACGAACAACTGCAAAACCTTCTTTCGAAGTATGCATGTAAGACCGATACACTTTGTCGACACGAATATAGCGTTAAGGGAAAATAGATTTTCTCTATGAAAATGTTTAAATACACCAATTGTAGTCACGAAAAAAAATCGTGGTATGATTTTTTAATTTTTTTTATAATTTCAATATAATTTTCATCTAATTTCATTATAATTTTAATGCAATATCATTATAATTTTAATATAATTTACATATAATGATATAACCTCATAAAAACTATTGTGCGCACGTACGTATACATACGTGCGAGTGTGTGCAGCATGGCTAATAAAATGGCGATTTCTAACTACGGAATTCTCATTAAGGCCTTAGGCCACTCTAGAGGCCAAAAAAGGGCATACTTTGCGATTTTTTTTTTCAGCGAAACCATGAAATAAATCGGAATTACAAAATGGGGATTTTATTATACACGTAATTGACTATACAAAATTATTTTTTGACAGCGATACATGTAAAAATGGCGACTGTGCATCATTTTTCCGATGACGCCTTTATTTATGGAAGGTCAACGGCCGGACCAACAGCTCTTATAATTTTTGAGTTATGATGAGACACTAAAGTTTTTTCGATTATATATAAGAATAACTATAGAAGTACGTATGATTTTTTTGATATATTGTTTTTTGTCAAAACGGCGCATTTCTAAAACAAAAAGTATAAAATGCCATGAGAAAATCGTCAGAAAATTGTTTATAAAAAAGAAACTATGCAATATAATTTTTAAAATCCTCCGTAGTGCCTCAGAAAATGTAATTTTAAATATACCGTTAAAATTTCAAGTGAATCGGTTGAAATTTGTTTGAGTTATGAGTCCGGCCGACTTGAAAAATGTAGTTTTGAGATGAACGCGTTTAAAGTTAGTAGAAAGGGACGACATGAATCAAGAGGGATTGCGCTAGAATTTGAAAATTGAGTACTTAGAGATATTTCACACCCATAATCTTTTGGAATATAATTTTACAGGTACTGAGGTACATTTTTAACAAAAAAAAATCGATTTTTGGAAAATCCTAGAGATTTTTCCCGGTGTCTTTTTAATCCTTGAAGTCTCGACAGCACGTTGCGTCTTCGTTGCTACATTAATCAGGAAATACGGATAAAATCGAATGTGAGAACGGTCTTCATGGCATTTCCCACAATATCCATAAATATTTCCCATAAATGAAGCTAAATCTGTCACCTTTGAGTTTATTAATTAATCCTAAAAAACCAGTATACTCGCTTTTTTTTCGAGCACACCTCAAGATACTGCACGCACTATCTGCCGGTAAAAAAAAAATTCTGTCGCGGTCTAATGATCGAGTACGCGCTCGGACTATCGCAAAACGAAAACGAATCCATTTATATCGCGATTCACATGGCGGGATAAAATTTAAACTCGTCAGACTCAATGTACGCGTGTATGTGCGATTTTTATTAAATTTATAGAGCAGGCTTCTTTTTTTTTTAGCAGTAAAATAATTACTTCGGTAAATATCTTTTTTAGCGCCAAGTTCGTTGCGAAAACGCATTTATGTCATTCAACTCGAATATTTTTCTCTCTTTGCTGTGCCTACGGTACTTGGAGTTTTTTCTCGCCCCTCAGGAACGCCGGGGCACGCAAAAAAAATATGATGGAGCCTCGCGCCACGTGTACGATGTATAAAACGAAAAAGTAAAGGGGACAAATAATTAGAAGTTTTTGAGCGCACCACCTGGATATGTCATTCACAGGGAAAGAGAAAGAGAGCAAGAGAGAGAGAGAGAGAAAGAGAGAATAAATGAGAGAGAGAGAGAGAGGAACCCAAGAGCGAACAAGAGCAAGAGAGAGACAGAGGGACCAAAATGTTATGTCATATTAATAATGTGTTGGTTGAATGTTTACGATGAGCATATGTACATTGTGAATCGCATCAGCTCGCGTCACACACGTTCTGGTACAGTGCATTGCAGTACTTCGTCGAGGAGGCAGCCAGCACGACAATAACTCAATAACGCAAACGTCTTGCTCGGCATGCCAAAAAAAAGGAGAAAATATTTTCCTGCGTCGCACATCCAACCTTGTCATTCAGAAACTTGTGCAAATATCTGAATCAACGTACTTCGTCCATCGGTACACTTTTAATGCTTTTTATTTTGTCGAATGCATTTGAGTCAAAAAAAATTCTTCTAGCTTTAACAAAAAAAATGAAATATTTTCGATCATTTCAAAACTGGGTCGTGTCAAAAGTGATAACTGAAAGCAAAGTAATTAACTTTTTTTCCGATATACATATAAAAATACGTGAATTAACGTATAGAAATGAGGAATGCGGAAAAAGCGTGAGAATCGGTAAACAAAAAACGGCTAGCGATAGCCGAGTGAAAATAAATCGCAAATGTTTTTTTTTTTTGCATTTTTCTTTCGCGGTAGAAATACGAGCATCGATGGAAAAAAGAATGAGGAATGTTCAGGCCTCTTCGTATATTCCATTTCTGCTCGAGCACATGCTGAGATCGCGATCGAAAGACCTGCAACGGCGCACATGGGGTGCCAGATGGTACGCAAACCTTTCATTTCTTACGTTTGATATACGCGTATTATGCGAAAACGAATAAAAATTTTGTACGTTGCAAAAATGGTCCATTCTTATCGAAACAAACGTATGTGCATGCACACACACACACACAACACACACACACACACACATACGTACAGGTTGTTTTTACGATCGCTTCAATTTACTGGGGACAAACTCTTCAGCACATGCGTGCATCAAGACTTGTAAACGAATAATGTAGTAAAGCCGACATCAACACTTTCTGAGGAATCGAGGCCGGTTCAATGCCCTTTTTCAAGTAACGGAAAAATGATCATCTTGAATAACAAATTTTTCAATTTATTTTAATTCTATAGAAGCATTTTTACGAGGATAAATAAAAAATATATAAAAAATATATATACTATTAAAAATATCCATAAACAAAGCAACAAACAGCACAATTTTATTCTGGCTTTTGGTAATTTTCTATTTTTATCCATTCACTCCAAAATCAACAGAAAGCGATGATTTTGTACTCCATAAATTCACATAAATTCAAAACGATAAAAATGATTCTCGTCGATTTTTCATTGAAACAAATCTAAGAAATAAAATAATATCATCAAGGAATTTTATTTTAATAATATAAATAATTAATCGTCATCAATAATAATACAATCAATTTAAAACATAAGCCATAGGGTTCAAAAAAATGTTTACAATGAATCCATTTCCATTAGCACGAATTCAAGGAATAAATAACGTTGCTGAATCCCAATAAAAATAACGTTAATCAAACAAATGATTCTGATCAATTTCACTTACGATTATCGCTAAAGTTAAAGGTTTGCGAATAAATTGTGCTTGCGTCAAGGAGTACAATTCTATGCTCTTTCTTTTTGTTCAATTATGATCGTTTTTTTTTTCTTCTTTTTCTTCTTACATTCGTTGACTAGAAAGAAAAGTGAACGAGTTATCATCCAGTCGATTATCCGCGGCTCAGTCGACTATAACAACTGTAGTACTACTGTGTATACGGTGCAAGCGGTGGCAGTGACTGCTGGAGCTAATTTTCTCTGTCGTTCTCCGGCGTAGCGTGAATCTCGTTGGCGAGAGAGGCAACTCTACGCTCGTCGGTTGCTCGTGAATGGAAACGTGAATGGGTGCGCGCGGGCGCGAGTACCGCAGAGCTCTTACACTTTTAAATACATATATATATATATATATATATATATATATATATGAATAGTAATATATGTATATATCTGTGGTATATCGGAACAAAAGTAAGAGGCACAGCTATTGTCAGTGTCGAGCGATCAATCGTATTCTTGAATTTATAAAGGAAAAGTCGTCTTTTCTTCTAAGCGAAAATAATCTGTGATTTCTCAATGAGCTTATTTCCAATAAGTCAATCGGCAATAAGTCTTCATTCTCGCCTAAAATTAGAATGTAAGGTGCTGATGAATAAATAAAAACTAATGAAAAAAATTGCACTGGATAAATTGTCTTTCGGATATTCGAAAAACTTTGCTCTACAGTCGACAATTTTTTTCCAAAAATATCACGAAATCTCTAGAAATATTATGAAATTCTTAAAAAATGAATGTTCCTGATGCTCTTTCTTCATTTATTCCGTTACTCACTCAGAAGTATAATTTTAAAAAAATTGAAAAAAATACAAAAAAATTTTTCTCTCTCCCTCTTTTTTAAATTTATCTAGGTACTCCTTTAAAAGTAGTAGAAAGTAACTAGAACTGATTCAGTCACAAAAAAAAATTGTTATCAATCGCCCTATCGCACTCTCTGCCTTTGCCTACCTCCCACTCTCCCCCTTTCCCTCCCTCTCTTTCCATTTATTTATTTTATCTACCTCTTTATTATTATTATTTATTTATTCCTTATTTTTTACTTTTAATTGATTCAGTAATCCACTCTTGCTTTACAAATGTATCAATGTATTTTTAATTATCCAAGCCTGGTTCTCCTCTATCCACCTCAACGATTATATCGTTGTCTCACTCCTATCATTGAGGTCTCGCTGAGGTATTTTATTTATTCATGACGTCGCGGTGCATAAACGTCGAAGGGGCTCCCACGATCGGTTCATGGTCTTGAACCGATCTCCTCGTGAGTTTTCGAGAAAGAGAGAGGGAGAGAGAATAGCGTCGATTGACCGGACACATCGGAGCTTATTCGTGTCATTATTAACGTGTTACCGATATGTTGATCTATTCGCGATACATGGTCCATACATACTGCAAACGTACACACACTTATGTCCCTCGTAAAAACTTAAAAAAAAAAAAACAAGAGTCTCGCAATACACCCTTGCTTTAGCACGCCATTATAGTTTGCATGCATGCTTATGCTACAGTTGGGAGTACAATATAGCTGCAGACCAACATTCAGCTAACACACACGTATACTTAGCCCCGACGTTCCAAGAGCGTGGAGATCCCAGCTCCAGCAGCTGGCCTTGTCGCGTGAAAGGCATACGGAAACCAGGCTCGTCCATCTTGTTACGTAAAACCTCCAACTTTTCATGAGATCTGGGTCCAAATGGACGACGAGAACTAATGGAATAAGAACAACGACGATAGAAGAGAGGGAGAGAGATAAAAATATTTTTTAATTAAACGATTGATGCCACCAATTTCTGGAATTTGAAAAAAAAAACACGGATTTACTAAGAAGTATTTCTTATTTGTAAACTTCGATGAATATCGTAGCTGACCAATACTTGTTTTTCTATTTTGACAACCTACATACACATATCTTGCACGTAAATCCTGCGTTAAGTTTATTGAACAATGAAGGCCCAATTAAAGGAACTTCGTACAAAGGATTTGATCGTATCATTTCTTCAATTTTTTTGTGGTTCTTCAATAAACCTAGAAAAACAATTCTCAGTTGTCTTGTCAATCTATGATTTTAGCGTGACGATTGCAGTCGCCATAGAAAGCGACCATTGTATATATGAAATATGGTAGTTTTGAAGATATTCGATTATCAGAATAATCCTCATGCCGGTTGTCTTCGAACCAAACATTATGTGAACCTAAATGTCTTTAAAGTCACTTTTCGATAGATAGAAGCAAATCTATTATCAAATGTATTTCCAGGATCCTCTGGTTCTCAAAATCAACGATTCCTTGAACAATTCTTGAAGCAAGTTCTCAAATCAGCCGGATGGGATAATAATCATCCGGGCATAGATTCAGCGGGTTCAAAATATAATTTCCTGAATAGACGAGGGTCATTTGAAAAATAGGCGGCCTAATCAATAAAAAGCGATAATAGGGAAAAAATTCATTCACCACCCAATAGATGGCCGGGATATATGTAAACCGTAAAAATTTTAAGTAATTCTGATCATTGCTTTGTCTATGATACTCTTCCAAATTTGCCAGCTGACGTTGTTTGTCATCAATGGAGAAAACCGAGTACCGTGCAGTGATAAACTTCCTTCATTTGAAAGGAAAAAAGACTCAGGAAATAAAAGATGAGTTAGACTCTGTATACGGTGAAGCCTCCCCTTTATTTACAGCGGTCAAATATTGGGTGGCCGAGGACGAAAGTGGTCGTACGAGCATTTTGGACGAGGAACGTTCCGGGCGCCCGAAAACTGCTACAACTCACGAAATGGTCGATTTAGTGCATCGAACTGTGATGGAAGATCGAATATTTTTGAGGCTTGTGAGATATCATCTGAACGGGTGCTCAAGATTTTACATCAAGAATTGAATATGAGAAAATTAACCGTGCGCTTGTTAACGATCGACCAAAAGCGCGCCTGTAAAAAAAAATCTGGCGGAATTTTTGCGGCAAATGATAACTGTCTATGAAATCTGGATACACCACCATACGCCTGAGACCAAACAACAGTCAATGCAGTGGATTGCGATGGAGGAACCAGCTCTGAAGAAGGCAAAGGTCGTCCTCTCTTCAGGAAAAGTGGTGGCGACAGTTTTTTGGGATAGCCATGGAATAATTCTTATCGATTACCTTGCAAAGGGTGAAGCAATCGACGGACAGTACTACGCTGCATTACTGGATGAATTGAAGGCCATAGTCAAGAAAAAAAAACGTCCGCATTTGGCCAAGAAAAAAGGCATGTTTCACCAGGATAACGCGCGAGTTCACACGTGCATGGTCGCGATGTCAAATATGCAGGAATTCAAGTTTGAATTACTTCCGCACCCACCTTATTCGCCAGATCTAGCTCTCAGCAACTTTTTTCTGTTTCCCAATTTGAAAAAAAAAAACATCTTGGGGAAAAAAATATGCGTCAAATATCGAGGTGGAAGATGCTATAAACCAGTATTTTTGGGTTTAGACAATTCATTTTTTTCTGACGGTGTGAAAGGTTGGCGGAAGCGTTGGACCAAATGTGTCAAGTTGAAGGGAGATTACGTCGAGAAATGAATTTTCTTTTGCTTCGAAATATATGTTTGTCTTAAAAAAACCGAAAACTTTCCAAATGATCCTCGTATATTTGCACAAAGAAGGCCTCGGCGCGGATTGAGGAGCGATAATTTTGCTTGATGCTGCATCGAGGTGCAACGGACTCTTGCAAAAATTGCAGTTAGTACGGCCTGAAAAAATAAAGGCTGCTCGTGAGCGATAGCCATTGGTAGTGCTTTCATGACATATATATATATATAAATGTGTGTATTTTTTTATCGTGTTTGCTTAGTGACGGTAAGCAATGCGCAAAAAATGAGGTTGAAATTGCAAAACTTTGGCACGAGGCAGACCGAGACGTTCCGATAAACTTTGACGAACAATGAATGCGACAAAAGAACATGGGAGGGAGAGAGAGAAAGAGAGAAGGAAAATCGGAGAACGAAAAATTGAAAAAATATGATTCAACATTACGTGTCCTATCGCAGTTTGCATGTATCATGAAACGTGCAAGTACATATTGAAGAAATAGTTCGAAAAAAGAGTGACGCAAGTCCGTCATACATCGACAAATGTGCACACCAGACTCATTGAAAGCGAAAGAGTCTTCTGGTTAAAAGACGTCTAGAGATTTGTACAGAGTCGCCGTAAATGAGATACTGAGATATCTAAGTGGATCTTCCGGCGGAGATCAAAGAAATATGCACTCTGGAAAATAAAGTGTGACGAAGAAGAAGAAAAATGTAAAAAGAACGTATGTCAAAGAGAGTATGAGAGAGAGAAAGCTCGCTAAGAAAATACACGGAGAGCTAGCAAATTTTATCGTTCGATCAAAATAAATCAGAGAGAGAGAGAGAGAGAGAGAGAGAGAGAGAGAGAGAGAGAGAGAGAGAGAGAGGAAGAGAGACAGGGACCTTGCATTCTCGGTGCAGCGGAGTTGCAACACAGTGGGGAGACAGTCGAGGTCTCTGAATGTGATCTAAAAGGGGCTTATAAACCTGTATCCGGGGACCGAACGATAATGTACCTATCATCGATAGGTTCGAACGACAATGATGTTTTTTTTTATATTCTCTTCGCTCTCTATGCTTCGTCCCCTTCCGTCATTTCTTTCTAACGTACTCGTGGTTGCAATGATTGCGAAAAAAAATGGCCTTTTCAAATTTTCCGTAATATTCTTTGTAATCGGACTTTCAAAACGAGTTTTTGCAATCACAAGTTCCGGCTATTGATGTACCGAAAAAAAGGTGCAAATTTAAGCTCAAACTCGATGTATCGCGGTGACAATTTCCTTGATTTACAGATCCTCTGCGTTCTCATTTTGCCTTCCTTGTGAAGGATGTTGAGCGAAAATTATTCGAAAATTACGAAACACCAGGTTGAGCCTGGTTAAATATGAAGTTTCAAAGTATCTCAACAATAAGTTGTGTTTTATGTTAAACGTAATTTCTTTGATAAATGTAGAATTGTCGTTTAATATTTCTAGAAAAAAATAACATCAAAATTTCTTTCACTTATTCGTGTCTAACACGCGCCATCACTTCTGCTTATCGTCTGTGACTTTTGTCAATTAGAATTAGAAAAAATGTTAATGATACAATTGAGGACCCATCGTTGAGAATGTACCTTCAGTGGAGCCCATTTTTATGGAAACTTTTGACATTTGCTTTGTGAAAGCACCGAATACCGGCAAAAACTAATTAGCCACTTATTCTGCTCGATACAAGAATTATCAAGATTTTGACATCGATCGAAGTGCAATAAATAATACCGCAAGAACAAAGGTAAATTAATTATTCCTCGAGTGGAAATTCATCCGGGAACATTATGGCGAATATACGTACAACTTAGTATTTTTTTATGAAAGAAAAATAAGAATTCAATATTTTGCAATATTTCTTTCGTATATCTCTCCTGAAGTGATCGAAACGAAGCGAGGAATTGATTCAATGTACGTACCCATTATCTTTATTCGGTTTTTAAAGAAAGTTCAGATGAACAAAAAAAAATAATAATTTCGATGTTGGGCCGAGGGCCGAGACGATCGGAGGTGCTCCATCATCTTCGCTGGATTTCGAAAAAAAGTTGAGCTGACAAATGAAATTGACCATCTTAGATGCATTTTGGATGCATTTAGCACTTAACTGCTGCGAATTCAACAATAACGAAGATTCTTGGAGGAGAGTAGAAGAGGCAAGGAGGGAATTTGATTTCGTGCAGCGGTCTCTCTTTCGGTTGATTGATCGAGATCGGCCGAGTCTCTCGTTATATCGTCCACATACGATATATGAGTGTACGCATATTATGTTGCATGCTGTCGCGAAGCTGCTATACTTGTGCTTTCATTGAGGGTGCCCAACGACGGTGCAATGACCGCTACTGCACATACTGTGCTCTCTCTCTCCCTCTCTCTCTCTCTCTCTCTCTCTCTCTCTCTCTCTCTCTCTCTCTCTCTCTCTCTCTCTCTCTCTCTCTCTTTCCCCGTCTCTTTCTATCTCCTCTTTTTTCTCCGTTCGTTGATTCGACGAGTGGGACCCGACGATGACGCACGGCTAACCGTCCTCGAAGCAACAAAAATTTATTTAACAAACAGAGAGCGTGCGCGGAAGGGGGAAAAATCGCTGTTGCACTGAGTAGCCCGTCCATCCGTCGCTCGTATCACACCGTCTCGCCCACCGAGTTTATTCAGACGAAATTTCACTTATTTACTCGACGGTAGAAATATCATTACGTAGAACGAGGAGAAATTTCGCAAAACATAATTTCTCTGACGTATCATTTGTGCGCGTGCCGATTTTTGGCCGTGGTCATTGCCGATGAACGGAAGAAAACTCCAGGCAGGAATAACTGCATCTTAGAAGTCTCCAATATATCCCAGACGTAAAGTAAGATTACTCGTGGGTGGCATGACGTGTGGACTAAGCTTCAAAGATTTAGTTAGATTATTTTTTAAATAAATAATTGCATTTATCAATACTTAAGGACGTTGGAGCGTTATCCACAATGCAAAATTTAAAAAATACATATATTTTATTGGTCAGAATATACTGAGTCTTTACGAATTTTTTGAATTTTTTTCACTATAAAACACCAGAGCTAAAAAACAGTTGAATGTATGTAACTTTCGTGCGGTTAGATGAGCAAGGCGTTCATGCTACGGGTCACGTAATTTTTTTAGTTATTTAGCACCAAGATAAATCATTCATAATAACGGATTAACGTACACTAAAGCTTTGTAAACATTTAGAAGAAAAAAGCCGACTTGAAAAATTGTAGTTTTGTGATAAACGCATTTAAAGTTAGTAGACAATCACGACATGAATCAAGAGGGGTTGCGCTAGAATTCGAAAATCGAGTACTTAGAGATTTTTCACACCCATAATCTTTTGGAATATAATTTTATAAACTAAGGTACATTTTTAACAAATAAAATCGATTTTTGGAAAATCCTAGAGTGGCCTAAAGCCTTAATAAAAATAAGTCACAATTAATCATTATACCGAGCGTTGAGCGGGAATGAAAAATTTCACATAAATTTTGTAGATTTAAATATTTTTACATGTTCTCTGAAAAGTCGCGTTTACGATCATTCTTCTGCTAGTCGCATTTTCCTAAGTTTTATCATTAATATTTTCTTTAAATACATGGTGACCCCTTTTTTATTTTTATTACAGAATCTTCGGAATTTTTGACATGCATAGCGCACTTTATGGCAGACATCTAGAGTTATTCAGTATATAAATTATTAGATAGAAATGTGGCGAGTATGTCATCATCACAAAGTGCTCCATAAATTAGACGATTTTTAAAGTCGTCATTTTTTGTTAAAAGTTCGAATACCTTAAGTTTCTGAAGGCAAAACTTTTGGAAGTGAATATGTCGCGTGGCACGACTCTCGCAATTTGTGAGCTGTTCAATTGAACGTTACAATTAATTATACCGAAATTATGTAGTGAACTGTGAAATTTTCAAAACGTTTTCATTATAAATAATTTGACCACACAAGCAATTGGCAACCTTCCATTTTTTTCATTATGCTTTTTCCTTCAAATATCTTATATTGCAACAAGGATCTGTTATAACGAACTCAAGACTGCAATTAAAAATATAATTCTCCAGCGGGTTAGTAGATTCATCCAAAATTCTGCATCCAAGCTCACAACAAACGAAGTAAAAATGCGTACAATTTTCATCACCATGGTGGCATTTCTGGTCGATTCCTATCCATCTTTATTCGTATGGATTATAAAATTTAAAAAACGAAAGCTCTACTCGATCCGATGAACATTTATTGAAATATTCTTTTGGTCGACGTACAATTTACTTCACTTCACGAATATTTGGGCCCCGTGGAGAATTGAAACTCACTTAACTGCAACGGAAGCCCAAACTCGAGTGCTCATCATGCACTCTGGCAAATATTAATGCAAAATCTCAGATGTGGCAAAATATTATTGTTTTTTTTTTTTCGTTAATCCACCTAATTTTTGTCGTCTGTGTAATTCAGCATATAATGTCAGTGGTTTAATATTCGTTCTTTTTTCCCATAAGCTAAAGTATTTACATATATGTGATGCACGAAGTGCAGGTGCATCGCTCTCGTAAATTATTGATACGGTTAATTCGTCCCGACGCAAGTAAATATTATAATCACCTTTGTAGCGTCTATTGTACGAGAGAAGATAAGAACGGACATTCGGGGTATGAGTAATAAGTCGTTTTCGTCGAGAGATGAACGAACTTGGTTGTGCATATACGTGCACTCTCGCGATTTCACGCCCAAGGACGAGAGGCTCTCCCCTCCGCTCGTTCGACAGCCCCGAAACACACGATGCGAATCCGCACGAAATTGCCGAGTTATAAATTTATTTGAGCGTATTCACTTTACGGGATACATTTTATCACGAAATACAAAAATTTGCTTTCGTTTATGTACAATTGCAACAGATTGTATACTCAGTCTCGAAAAAAAAAGAAAAATAAATAAGAAAAAAGTTCAACGACTTCAAACGAATCGAAGCGGAGATAAGACTCGGCTTTTTTTTCTTATTACTTTTATCAGTTCGTTGAACCTTGTGCCACTTGCACATCAATTTCAGTGACGACATTTTTTTCTTCTCCTTCCTCGTAAATATTTGATAAAATACAACGAGGACCAGTGCGAAAGAATTGAAGAAAAAAATACGACTCTCGTATAAATATTCTTGTTGTTCAATTCGCATATACATATTACTCTTGAATATTCACACCTTGGGAGGGACGAGAATAACAAATGTAATGCGTCAATTTGGGTAAATGCGCAATTGGCATGTGGTAACTTGGTGAAAATAACACCTGTATGTGTCACAATGATATTTAAAAGTTTAAATCGAACTTTATGCACTTTTGCATAAATCAAAATTTGTATACATAAAATCCGATATATATTTCACCTAAAAATAATTAATTGGTAATTGGCCACGATTAAAAAAAGTAAAATAAGAAATTATTTAAAAAAATACAATAATATATAATATGTAACATGTGAATAAATATAATATATAATTAAATATTATAAAAAATTCACAATAAAAAAAAAGTTTAATATAATGAAGCTATAACAGAAGTAGATAATGTCGATTGCTCATATTGATTGATAAAGTAACTAGTATTTTCAAAACAATATTTTTGTCAGTATCAAACTAAATGCATAAACACGCAATTAACGCTGTTAATTATTACCACTAATTCGTTCTTATCTTCGAGAAAAGAAATCAGAGCAAGTGAACAAGGTTAGGTGGGGCACAGTATGTCACTTTTTTTCTATCGAATTGTTGCTCTTACCAATGTAGTCTGATTAGAAAAAAAAAGCTCATAACCGGTTTATAGACCTTTGGGCGTACAATAAAGCTACCATATTTTTTGCAAAAATATTTAAAATCCTAAAATAATAGGCTCGAAAAAAATTAGCGGATTGGCTCATTGTGCCCCACGGTTGGGGTACAATGAGCCTTTGTGTGCTGCTACCGACTTTCTTTTAGGCTTGACGAAACCTAATATAAATCGCGGCCCAGCACATAAAATTTCGAAATTTACGAGTTACAAACCTCCGAGAAGCCGCATGTGGCTCACTGTGCCCCGTGACACATTTTGCCCCACTCTCCCCTACACTAGAATGATCATGCACACGTTACATGAAATCATCCATGAATTATTTGTTTTCCATACCACTTCAAGATCTGAAAAAAAACTTAAATAATTTCGATCAAATTACCCACTTGATATCCACTAATTGAATCTACTCGATTTACCAGGCTTCAGGAAAGACAATGTACGGCTATTTTGGCTAAATCAAATGAGCCAATCGCAAATACTTCCCTCTGAAGACGTTTGATCACCGAGTAATCGTGGTGCACCCCCCAACAAATTGATAATACACATTCAAACGGACAAATTGCTTCAGTGCTTCCAGCTCATAAAAATTGCTTGCAGCCTTGGCTAAAATTCACATAAAAATGATTATTAAGAGTCCTCTAAAAAAAACTGTATACAAATTTTACTTGTATAAAAATGGTTGCAGCTTATAAAAAAAGTGTGTTGCCCAGACGACGGTATGCAAATGAATTGAATTGCCAAATGTTTACATACATATATATATCCGCATCGCGATCACATACAAGTAGTTCTGGACAAAAGATCGTGTCTTCTGAATTCACAGAGGGGCACAGTCCGAGCGAAGGCGAATGTCGAGTGGCTATAAAAGGCTTGCAACCTCGAGGAAGGTCAGTGCAAGCGACGTCCCCCGAATGCTGGCTTCAACGAAACGTATAGACATATATAAATGAATATATATATATATATATATATATATATCGAAATAAAACGAGGAACCACTACACTGGGCCTCGCGACGTCGAGAGATCGTGCACCGATCACGTCGAGGCCGCTCTCCCTTTGGCCGAACCTGACCAAGGTCGGGGGCGGGCTATGCTTTCGTTTCTTTTTTTTCTTCTTCTATTTTTTGCTCTCCGTGCTCTTCGTTTCGCGACTCGGTACATTTAGCTATATATATATTTATACACACACACACACACACATAATATGTGTGATATATATAATAAAGAACTCCAAGCCTCGTCAGACGTGCACCGACCTCGAAGCGTCCAAGGACCCTCTCGACCAACTTTTTGCACACCAGCCTCGATGCAACGTGTCTCACGTACAGAACTTCCAAAAAGTTCCTCGTAGTCTCATATATCTCGACTGCAGAAACTCCGCCCCGCAATATCCACATTCACCGTCAAATAACTGAAGAAAAACGTCAGGTGTAAATAACAAGTTAAAAAAAAAAAACAAATTTGCTGCAATCCTTTCGAACTTTTCTTGCAGTTGGCTTCTCGGCGTAACCGTTCCATTTCTTTTTCATTCATGTCCGACAGGATAACTGGCGTTTCCGGAATATCTCGTTTTCCAAATCGATGTTAAACATACGAAGTTGTGGAGATCGTTCGAGTGCTCCGAAATTTTGAAGGGATGCTTAGGAATTATGAGAAAGCGCGCTAATAATGAGTAGTTGGGAGAGCCTCCGAAGAGGCTTGGGCGTTTCGCTGGCAATGTTGAAGATTGATGTCGATTTTCTGATGTAGGTGTGTTAAATAAAACTTTAACTCAAAAGCTTCCAAAAGTTTCGCTAGGTCGTCTTGGTAAAAAGAAATGGAGTCTGGGCACAGTATTACAGTGTCTTATAAAAAAATCGTAAAGTCCGCTGGAATGGAACATTTCACTGAAGTAGCCAACATCTGAGATTCTCATATAGATTCTCTAACCATAAAGTCGAGTCAGTCGACTTTATAGTTAGCACAAAATATAGACCAAGCCTCATACAGTCTGTTAGAAAAAAGCGTGTATGGCTACATTTTTTCCTGCAAACCGTTAAAGGGTAGATTCGAATTAGAGCAGATAGCATGACTCTTCCACCAAGATGCTTTGTATAGAAAATGTCAGTTGCCATTAAACCGTGGTCACAGATGACCTCTATTTTCCGAAAAGCACATCGAAAAAAGAGTCACTTCGGCGAATGAAAGTTTGGATCGTGATTGGGACAACGTAATTTTTTCGGCCCAATCTTCTTCTTAGGCAGGTTCTTCCATCAATGATACCTTGTCTACTCCAATAGACATCAAAGATCTGGAACGTCACGCAATTATTCCGACAGATTCGACTCGTATGGAGATCTTTGTCACCAGATTATGCAATGAAATTAGTGGAAAGTATGCCTCGGAGATGCCAGGCGATTATTGATAGTCGGAGCGACTGGACTACTTATTAATAATAAAGCATCACGGCTTATATCATGTAATATCATGTAAATAGATTTTAAGTTTCGCTCTGCACGCTCTTGTCAAACAAACTGTATTGTAAAATGTGCAAAATTACCGAGAGTGTTCTATTTCTTTCTCTTCCAAAAGCCAAATAGTTATGGAAGCTTTAAACTTTTATTGCAAACGTCTAGGTATTAAGAAAAAAAAACCAAGTATCCTTTTACATCCATCAGTGAGAAGCTTCGCTTTGGAAACTTTTTCGAACATTGGAAGATTTCTTTAGTATGGCGATATGAAAAATATTCTTAGCATCAATTCCACGAGCATGATCTCTTTTTTATTCGCGAAACAACGGAAAACAGATTATAGAACACAATTTGCATTCGGAATTCTGGAAAATCCAGTAAAGTTTCCAGCTCGAAATTCTATTCGTGCACGAGGTACAATGCGATAAGAATTTTATTCATTTGGCCAATAACAACGTATACGAGGCAGAGTGTGAAACAAGGAGACTTTAATATATTCGATTCACGCTTAAGCGTGTATGTGTGTTGTTCAACAATGGAGAGAGCTCCCCGGCGTTAATAGAAATGAATCCTATCGCAATATGTATACACGTACCGTGTACGATAAAACGATACAACGCTGGAAATGTCCCTCTCTCTCTCCCCCCTCTCTCTCTCTCTCTCTTTCTCCTTCTTTCTTTTCCCCCTCCGCATCGCCTTGGATCACGGTTCTAAACTTTATTTCGGAAGTCATTGTACCCGTGACGATAAATCCCCCACGGTGTACTAGCGAGCTACAAAATGCGCATTGTGTTGAAATATCCTTCCTCCCATACAACTCTCTCCCTTTCTCTCTTTCGCCTCGTTGTTACTCTGCACGTGAACTGAACGAAAAGAGAGGCTGCAGCCACCGACCCGCGAGCCAGCATCATCCGCAGAGTGCAACGACAAACGCATACGTTAAATGAGAGCAAGCTCTCGTTTTACACGCGTGCGATAACCACGTGACCCATGAAATACAAAAACGTACGTGCATATTATATGTGCAGATAAATTAACATTTTACACACGGAGAAAGAAGATTTCCAATTCATTACTCCAATGCACTGTTGATTATTGGAACATCGGGCTGTTTTGGCAACAGTTCTTACACTTTTTAAAAAGGATCGTTATTTTTGGAAGCAGGATGATCCATTGAATTGTCCTTTAAGGTATTACTGAATGGACCATCGGGCAAAAAGTTAGTCCAAAATGGGCGAATCGTGGATTTACAACTCTAGATCATGTCGTACATGCTTAGCCATAAAAATAGCTTATTTAATAATAAATTAACACTTAGAAATGTTAATTTTCCACTTTGAATAATAATTTAAGTCAAGTTCTGTTTCAATTGTCAAACAAAAAAAAATCTCAGTTTTTTTATTTAATTAATACGTTCAGATCATCTTATTATTAGCAATAATTACCTTACAATTCAATATATATTGAGTTTTCCAATGATTGCTATTAATTCATCGTCAAAAAAGGCGATACTCCTCATTACTTTAATTAATTTCTCGCCAATTACTTAGACGATTTATTCGAAACTTAGTACAATCAATCGCTTGATCCTAAATCTTGATGATATAATATTTTTCGAATTTACGGCGATTTAGTTTCATTCGTTTTGCAACCATTAACGTCTGCAGAAGATGTTTTCCCATAAGCGACCGTGTTAAATTCATATGTTTATAACTACTAAAATATTTAGTGAAAAATTCTAAAATAATTAATTCATTATTATTCTATCAAGAACTATAATTCTTCGAATTTTCAAGAATTTTAGCCATTTTTTAATATCCATCCAGTAATATCTTAATTATAAATTCCTATTTTTCCTGAGTTCCAACCTACACCCTTGCAGGTTTTTACGTATTACCCTTCGCAATTGAACCTTTTCCTACCAATTCCTATCCGCACTTTGCCAATCTAGCCTAATGTTCCTTTCCGTCCACATCCGTCTTAGGCTACACTATACCGCATTTTCCGAGGGTACGGGGAAACTGTTGAAAACCCGTACCGGTATAGACAGCCCCATATTCTTCTGATTCTCTGGTCCACAGACTTTTACTTGAATATCAACACCAAGGCGTCAGAAGCATTGGCCTTCCGCTCACTGGTTGATGCGCCACTCGGCGCATGGCTAAGCGGTCACCGCTCCGAGTATTGGCTATCCACAACGCTGCTCAAATTGAAGTACCGCCGGAACCGAACCCCAACCGCACATCTACCAGTGCCGGTGTCCTTTAATTATATATTTTTCTTTAAATGCGGTTGACTTTATTCAAAGGCTATTTTGAGGGCACTGACGGTTGCATAATGTTGAGTATGGGGACGGTCCTCGAAGTCGAATTCCAGCGAGATCATCTTTTTTCGCACACACACACACACACACACACACACACACACACACACACACACACACACACACACACACACACACACACACACACACACACAAACACACACACACACACACACCCATATATATATATATATATGTATGTTTATAAATCTATATATCGTAGTACGAGCACGCACGTGTGTATTTCTCTCCTTCCACACCCCGTCTACGGATTAACGCACGCCACGGTATGCAGTTTTGCGTGTGCCGCCAATATGCAAGCAGTGTGGGCAGCAGTAGCCTCTCTCTCTCTCTCTCTCCCCCCCCCCCTCTCTCTCTCTCTCTCCCTGTATCTCTCTCCCCGTTGCTGCGCGCTTACAGTGAATACACACTATTCTCTGTTACTATGTCGCGTTTAGTCGGGCATACGTACATAGCGTGTACGCAGGTATTCTAGCAAAGGAGAATGAGTGGGCGAATTTGCCTGTACTCGGAGACAATGCAAACGAAAGCGAGGAAGAAGAGGAATGAAAGGAGATGGAGAAAAGAGGGTTGGCAGGGGGGGGGGTGGGGCGGAAGGGGGGGTTGTAGTGAGAGTGAAAGAGGTAGCCTGTTGGCGCGCTCAATGGTCACCGGCATTATCGAAGGTGGTAATTGCAATTTCCGATACAACGGTATAACACGATATGTAGTGGCGTTAATATCGAAACGGCGGAATGCGATAATACCATTTTGACAATGAGAAATCTGTGCGTTTATCGTGTGCCTGTGCTTCGCCAATAAAGTTCACCGAATATCGTTCAAGATTTAGTAAACCCAAAGGGCAAGTTTGCGGTAAATTGTAGACCGATATTTGGAATATTCCGAGATTTTATTGATACGTCTACATAAGCTTGCACGAAATACAGACCGATTTTTTAATATTTTTTGTGATGAGAGTTTTGGAGCTGGGTTGAATTTCCGAACTTTGAATGCTCCGACGGTTTAAAATTCCTGATTTTAATGTTCCGAAACTAGAAGTTTCGTAAAGATCATGCCAGCGAAAGTCTACACAGTTGACTGTAAATGATGTAGAACGGTACGAGTAGAGATAGAAAAAAAATACACATATGATTTCTTATAAGAGATAATTTTCAGAAATAGTATGATGAAAATCAACGCTTTATTTGAACGACCAGTAATACAGCATACAAAACTCCGAATATGTAATATAAAGCATGCCATCCAAGCACATGAATCTTTTTTGTACTGATTTTACTTCTGGTTTCACCTGAGAACTAACCATAACTGGGCTGTAGCTTCCCCTAGAACTGGAAATAGAATTATTAATCGAGTTCAAGTTCACTTTGTGCATAAATTGAATCGAGAGTTACAACTTTTTTTAAATAACAGTCGCTTGATGAGCACGTATGTGCAGATTGAATTCCAAACATGTAACAATGGAAATACGTGACGAGACAACGAAAATTCCGATGCTCGTATATTTTATTTATTTCCCGCGAATCGAAATAAATGCATTATTACAAGATGAAAAAGAAAAATTCACGGAACTATGATTTTTTAAGAGAAAAAGTGTCTTTTTGCACCTTCACCTCTTTATGCATTTTTGTTTAACATGTCGCCATTTTGGTCTTATAAATCAATTTTTCGCACATCATTTAAAAAGTTCAAAGCATGTTCCATAATTTTTTTAAGCACTTCGGATGGATAGTTTGGTTACAATACTATTTCGAAAACCGACTGGATAGAATCGATCCAAGTGTGACCACCGCCATTGAATTTGGAAGTGTGACCACGAAGGGTTAAGGATGTACGGTAGATATCGTCACTGCCAAAAGTATTGTGAAATCAATTTTCACACATTCAACCATGATCATTTTAAGTAAATTGGTTCCGATTAATTATATACAGTAGAAAATGCATCAACTCATATACTTAGACGTTATTTCAATGAAAAGAATTGTTTTACTTGAAAAATCGCAATATTTAGCCCAAGACAGAAAAAACTTTTGGACGCGTTTGGAAAAAAAAACAGAAATTTAAAATTTCCGATGCGTCGTTTTCAAATATTGACAATGTTCTTCCAGTTTTAATTAAATATCACCGAAATTACTTTGACCATGCTTACACAATTTTAAGAATAAATTCTTGGATGTATTCTGCACACGAGGAAAAATGTACAACTCCTTCATTCATTTATAGTATAAATATCGGAGAAAGTGCTATTTGTCATAAGAGCGCATGTTAAATTAGTTATTGTATAACTTTAGATGTGTTTGGTCAATCGTCTTTAAATTTTGCACATAAACTAAGCTTGGATTTTTAAATGAAATGTCAAATTTTGAACAGTTTATTATGATTTCTAGTTGTAGCCCATATATTCTTAATTGATGAAGCTAGTTATTTTTTTTAAGTTTCACATGGGAGAAGAAAATTCGAGTATTTGCAAAATCTCTCTCTCTCTCTCTCTCTCTCTCTCTCTCTCTGCTCTCTCTGCCCTCTCCTCTCTGTCTCTGTCTCTCTCTATGTGTTCGCTCAGTCCATCGGACATGGCGCAGTGTACACGAATATACGGCTGCCCCAACGAACGCTTGAACAAATAAAGAAATGTAAAGTCTGGCACGGACGAACGGGTTGGTGCTCGCCACGGTCTTTTGCGAGCGCGACCCTCTTTCATCATTCCATTTTTCACGTTATCACAAACGTCATCTTTTCATCTTTAATCATAGCCTCACATCGTTTGGTTTTATAACAATCATTTTTTTATACTCGAAGTACTGCTGGTTTTCGATTCACGGAGTACTTTTAAATAAAAGAGTTCGATAGTTCTTTCGTTATAATATTTTTGTCAATGTTCATTCGTACGCCCTTGCAGGATTTCGCGACTGCATGTGAATTTTTTTTTTATCGATTTCGTGTTCTCATCTTTCGCTATACCAATATCAATATGAAGAATAGCCAAATTATCTTGTGGCATTACAGATATCCAAAGCAAAACGAAGATCGGAAACGCAATCAGAGAAGTTGAAGAGAAAATGATGAGGGAAGGAAATATTCGTAAGAGAGAGAGATAGAGAGAGAGAGAGAGAGAGAGAAAGGGAGCGAAGGAGCGTGAGCATCAGTGGGTGCACCAACCGCTCTCGCCACCGTCACTTCGGAATG